>VRMD01000114.1:0-41415 GCA_009872375.1 Sminthurides bifidus
TGATGTTGTAAAAAGGACTGCCTGTTCCCTTGGACCGGATATGGTTGGATCAAATCAATTGCAGAGAAAAGTTTGCATTTGACTTATTCATGTTTTATGCTTCGTGTATTAGCTTAGTTTTATCAGCTGTGACCCTCGCAGATGTTTATCATGAAGTGTATCTTATGCATCGCAGTTACCTGGATAGTTACACATTTGCAATATAATGCCCTTTCGTGGACCATATTGCAATTTTTTTCAATGACAGTTTTTAACGTTGATTGATTTAACAATGGAAATATAGTGAACCTCATTGAATAAGTTATAGTAGCAGGTAGTACGGAATGCAAACTTCCAAGTGTAATTGTTGTATGCAGTATGGAGAGGAGCAGGATAATTAACGATGTCATGACTTCATCATGTTATTGAAGATTTTAAGTGTGCCTGAAGAGTTATAAGTTTCGAGGAACAATTGATGAAATTTTGTAATAATCATTAAGTCCCTGCCGACAGGCTGCTAAGTTATTCAAATCCCGGACAACTGTCTCAAACGCAATATTCAGATGAGTGAATAAATATTGTCATTTTCAGCCAATTAAAAAATTTCACTTGAATATTATCAACTCCGACAAGGAGCATTTTGGCAAGGAATGTCTGCTAGTCACTGCAAGATCAAAACCTAAAAGACTTTCTGAACCAAATGGACAAGAGCATGCATGACCACTGTCTTTTATGCTTGCCACCCTGAATTTCTTCACCCGAGCTTGCAATGGACAGATCTACGATCAATTGCTTGCTACGTAATATTAAATAGTTCTCGCCAGAGGGCGTAATCTTGTGACCTCCGTGCTGAGACGCTGCCATTTCAATCTTTTGAGACGTAGAATGGAAATAAAACGGGCAGTTGAAGTGAGGAGGATTCCACATCTTGTTAGTTTTTAAAAGTTTGAATTTTATTGATAAGTTTCGGTTTGGATTGGTAACCATTCAAAAAGTTTTGACCTATAGCTGTAATTTGAGTTGGACTTGAGACAACATAGTTTAAATATTGGAGACAGCTGTTGCCGTTGGTGTTTAGTACATTTAGTTGTTGGTATCTTGTTTAACAATGGAAGGAAAGAAAGTCATGTCGTATTTAAATGTAACTGAATTCATACTTTCATTTGTGACAAGTTCGTTTTTGTAAATCGTAAATATTTGACTAATTCGCCATCCTATCCAGGCTGAGACAAGATAATCACATAATCGAACAGCATAACCGATCAAGTAGAAAACACCGTAATGTTGTCTGTTGACACATAATAAGAATCACAAAACACATGCGACCCAGTCCCACATTTATTCTCGTTTCCTATAAATGCTTACCCAAACATTCCAAGTAAAGTAGCAGCTAGATCATAGGTACTAATCATGATGTAGCTAGAAGTGATGTAGTCGAAACATATGGATTACACTGTTGTAGCAACCTTTTCGTGCAATTGCCTAAAGTTTTTCCTTCGTGGAAACAGTTTCATAAAAACAGATTGAACTAACGTGAGCCAGCCAGCATGAGGAATCTACACTTGTGATTGCACCGTTACTGAATCTGGATACTGAGAAGACTCAAAGTCAAGAAAGTAGTTGTATTTGTGCATATCCTTGTTGAAGCAGTGCAGCTTTGGCTTCGTAGGCCATACTAGAGGCATTCCATTCTTTGTACTTACACCTACAAAAGAATTTGAATACTTAAACTAGACAGATGATTGCATTGGCAAAACAAATACCTCATGTACGCAGTATATTCCATAAAGACGCACACTACAAACATGTATATGAAATTTCGGCTCATTACGCGACTGGATACGCGATTGGATACGGGATACTGGCTACAGCGTCATGTACTCTATGTGTCGTAAATATTGTACCGCATATATAATTGAGTTGAGTGTCTGTGACCTTCATCTACGACGTGCTTTTTACATCTTCATTTATCGAGGCAATCCGAAAGTTACCTAACTCTACCAGATTTTATCACTCAATCCTCTAAAAAGCCTGGAACAGTAGTACTTATACCTTCAGCCGTTGATGCCTCCACCTTCTTACGGGTTTGATCTTTAGAGAGAAACATCATAGCTGAAGAATGGCTGTAAATTACTTGGAATCAAGGCCTTGGATAAATTCGCAATACCTCCAGTAGTCTACTTGCCTATCAGACGTGAACTCCTTTAGTTGTATATAACCTATATGGCTACACCTTAATTTGTGTGAACGTCAACGGTCATGAACAATAATTGCATACCTGGCGCTCAGGCTTACTAAAAAAGATTTGTATCCCGTTGCTGTTTCAACAGTCACTGTAACATGTTCAAGTCTAATGAGTATACGCATTCCCTCTGTATCGTAAAGTTAATTGGTGAAATCAATTCGTTTATAATTCCATTAGCCTGCTACGCCTAAACAAAGTTGTCGCACTTTCCTCTGGAAAGATCAGGTTTTCAAAATTGTTTGTTCGCATCACAGAAGAGGGTATATATGTAACGAGGACTACGATTTATTCTTGAGTAATCAGTACTATCGTACCAGCCGTCTTAGCGCTAAACTTTGCACGGTTACATTGTGTACCTTGCGTGCTATTTCTAATGCTACGGGTATCCCTCGGATTTTCGTTCAGTACCTAAAGTAATTTCAGTTGATGCGATCTCAAGAACCGAATTCTGTGCACGTGGAAACTAGTAGAACTTGTACATCAAGTCTATCTTCATGCAAACTCAACCATCACTTAGTCCAACAATATGTGAGACGTAGGAAAAATCGTGAGACTACGCAGCAATCTCACGAAATAATTCTGCCCATATGCTAAAAGTTAAGCTTACGTTGTTAACACGCTAATATACAATTTTATCTTTGGCGAGTACATGAAACATATGTATTTAACTACTAACTTAAATCTGCGACCAAGTTTAAAACACTTGCAAGTTATACGATAGCTAGACCGTAAATGCATATTGTGTTATGGCTGACGAGGAAGAGTTCTCACTCAACTTCTCAGGACGCTTGAACGCAAAGGATTGTGACTGAACTTTTTTACCCACTGTGTGGAAAGGAAGCGGTCATAAATTGCGCACTAGTTGTGGATTGCAGTGAATTTTGCACTCAAGTTACAGTTACTTACTTTAAGAGTACAATTTTTACCCTGTTGTAAAATTTCAAAACTTGACATGACTAATACCACTTGGAGGAGGATTGAGAGGTCTACCGCAGTTTTTTCCTAGCAAAAATTATACTTGAGCACACAGCAATTTAGTTGTGGCACCACTCTTCTTCCTACGGTGCGAGTCCTTCGTCTGGAGAAAATGGTCAGTGAAGCGAGTTGACACCTCAGACTTGACAATCCGAGAGACATGACGAATCCACACGTAAGAATATCTGTACAGTTAGGGGACTGGCAATGTTTGAGTTCTCCTCTTGCAATCGGAGGAGACGCAGATCCTTTCGTAATGTTTTGAGTTTTTCATCAAGACCGCGGCATAAAAAGGAGGTGAACGTAGTTAAGAGAAACATCACTGGTATTATAGATCGTACGGGTATCTTTTCATGTCATGGATTCACGATGTAAAAGAAGTGTCAGTAATTCCATGAAGTGCGGTCGAAAACCTCGTCAAGATGAGAATGAACACAAATACCGCTGTGAAATGATCTTCGTCATCGGTGCGCACGCAGACGGTTGCTGTGTTCAACTTGATTAACTAGTTAAGCGCAATGCTCAAGTTTCTTATTAGGAGCACATGCCATTTGAGCAGGATCCAAACGTGTTTTCGATTTAAACAAGATGTGTAGATCTCTAATGAGCGATCACATTAGTAATCACAATTGTATTATAGATGTAGCAGGTCGACGCACTTAGTTTTGTGTTTCCAGCAGTTGGTTACTTTATGAACCTAGTTAGTCTTTAGTTGTAGGCAGTTTTTTTTGTCGTGTTCAGTGCCACATATCGTTTCACGTTCGTCCTTTCGCATGTCCAACGCTGGGGTAAAAAGTACGGTAGATAAGGTAGTGCATTGCAGAGTTACAAATTTATACGGAGACAGGCAAAAAAATTCGCAGTGTCCAAACTGTAGAAGTAGTAGTAGTAGTAGTAGTAGTAGCTTATAGACCTATATTTAGATCCCCTGTTGAATCACCGTCACGTCGATATCTTTCGGCTTCGTCTGTATCCAGTAGAAGAGGAGGAGAGAGAGAGGGGGCGCCTGAAATCAGACAGGAATTTGCTTTGAAAATGGCAAGCATCAATTTATTTGATTCACTTAAGTTTAATTAACGAGATTGGAGTTTCCTCAAGCCCTTCCACCCAGTCAAGCTTCCAGAGGCGGAGAGATGAGCTAAAGTCAAGTTAAAGTTGAGCCAGAGCATACAAGCAATCTTCTCTCCTCATCCTCCCATTGTAGCAAGTTTAGCCTGGAGCGCGAATATCTCGCTCAAATGAAGGGGGGCACCGTGCTGACGCATGTTGAAAGCCTTTCGATCTCCTCCATCTGAGCCTTCTGTTCATGCTTTCTTAATAAACTCGCAGTCATTTGCATGCTGGAGGACAACAAGGAAGAGAGGAAGGAATCTCTAAATTTGAGGAAATTAACCCCTGCTTTCACTTTTCTGAACCTTGGAAAGCATCACCTCCAGCTCTGAGCATCAACACATGAAACATGAGAGCAAACCTCATAAGCATTCTGGGGCTGGCTCCTGAGGACGGGTGGTGTGCACTCCTCTGTGCATGCTATTTTAAACTGTTGGTGGATCAAAGCGGAGATGCGAAATCCACATCCCTGTCATGACATCATTCTTATTTGATACTCCATCTTGAGAAAAATGTACTACGGTGTCAGAAGGCGGGACACGGATACGGTTGAGGATGATCAAATAAAATTTACTTGGAAGAGAAAAGGCAGAGCCGAGATGGTGGGAGAACTCGCTCCTATTACTGCCATGTAAAGTAGAATGGAGCTAAGGGATTGAGGCAATTGTTAGAAGAGAAATGTTGTTCCTGAATGGGAAGGATTGGAGCGGTGGACGTGGAAGAAAGTAATTTAAATGTTCAAGGTGAGTATAATTTGGAGGAATGATTGATGGCTGCTCCTCCGCTGTAAGCCTCAACTCGGGAATGTCTCAATGGAGACGTGGATGAGGATGACTGGAGTGTGGGACTGGCCGGAAAGTTTTCTCAAGGCTGTTGGAATTGCCCGTGGACAGAATGTATCTACGAGCATAAGCTCGATAAAGATATGGGGAAAGCAGGAAGGACGGACATTAGTGAGTTGAATGAAGAATGAATGCGGTAATCCAATTACCCAATCCGTTTTCTCTGATGCGGGAAAATTATTTGCTATGTCGTTCCCGGTTAAAGGTTAGCTATGCTACCTGCGTCCTGATTCCTGCACTCGCTCCGTTCTCAGTTGCTACAATCTTTACTTTCACTATCTCGGCACGTCTTATGGTCGTGCCCCTCTCCTTATTGATGATGAAGGTCCCTTGCTTCATCCTCAGCCTCTCACTCTTTTCCCTTTCAGAGTTTATGCGCCGTTCTATTCGGGATATTTTTTTTTGCACTTTCCTCCCGCCCCGTTTCCCTTTGACATTGAGAAACTTTGAAATGGTCAGAGAATCTTTGGAAAATTCTTCAAATCAAATAAATGCTCCCATACTACGTGTGTCGCACGTGTGGGGTGAGGACGTCATGGAAATTACCATACATAACGACGTAATGTGGGGAAAAAATGTTTTTCTTTCCCTTCTTTGCATCCCTTCACAGCTTGAGACATAAATAATTTGTTGTTTTTACTTTCGGGCTTTCTATGGCTCCTGGAGGGCAGAGCGGGCGAGTGTGTGTCGTGAATAAATGAGAGGTAAGGAGGCAGACTGTGCGACGTCGTCTCTGAAGGAGTGCAATTAGAAATAGGAAATTGTGGTTTCCCAATGTAGGACAAAGTTTATGTCCACGGCATGCATGTGACATGTAAACTAGAGTTATCATAGTTTAACTAGAAAAGTTTGGCAAGAATATTCTTGCGGGTGGTGGAGTGGTTCGCTGGGAAGAGATAGGGGATCGGTTGCATACTCCGGAGTGGAGTGTAGAGTCGCAGATGTTGGACGAGAGAGAGAGAGAGAGAGAGAGAGAGACAGATGCATGCTCCGATAGCTGCAGAGCAAGGATGGAGTGTGAAATCGGCGTCAGTTGAAATCGGTTAACTTTTTCCGAAAGCTTGACAAAGATGGTGCAGACCTTGAAGGGCGGTGGTATGCTAAAGTTTGTGGAAACTCTTCTTGTTTGTTTCCTGCCGTAGGATTTGAATAGGGGAACTAAAGGAGGAGAAAATCATCCATCTTGCTTTCTACTTCCATCGGAAACGAGAGCTTAGCAGAGAAAGTAGGTGCAAAAAGGGACGGATGGTGGTAACTTGAGATGGTTATAAATGGGCATGCTGGATGGAGAAAGCTGAAGGACTAAGGAGGGAACTTAGAGTGATATCCTGTCTTTGTTGTCACCTCTTGTCGTCGTTTCCCGGATAAGGTGCAGCTTATGAGGGGACGTCATCCTTTTTCAGAAGGTAGGCGCACCAGTAAGCGAGGTTGAAGAGGGCGAAGATAAGAGGGAAAGTTATTCTAGAAACGACGTCGATTCTTTTCGATCTGGATGGGAATTTTGATAACCATGTGCGAGCACATCCTTCCCTCTTCGGAGCCATTGCCATATGAATTTCACATTGACGAGCCTTATCCAATGCTAGGGCCTCCCGAGGATGCCTCACGAGTGGCTTCTGGAAAAGACAAATCTTTTTGTTAATGAATCCTCCTCCTATTAATCATATATCCACCTCAGTACTCAGATTCCTTTTGACGTCATTCATTGTCTTTCAGCAACTGGTGATTCTCCCTGTCCCTGTCCAACTGTTAAAGCTTTCTTCCAGAATTGCGAAACATGCTCCTACACCCACCCTCTGCATGTCTCACAATTCATAAGTTGTTGGGGATGAAAAAGGTTAAATAAAAACTTTCTGTACAACACTCTCAGGATCACAATCCAAGAGCGGTGGTCTCCCGTCTAAGAATAGTCCCAACAAAGGAGAAAGGTTAGAGGATGAAGGGCTGTGCTGTGCGTGCAAAAAGTATTTTTGCACCATTATTAACTACTCGTGCATGCAAGAGTATCAAGCGATGATGGATGTCTCACAGCAGAGCAGCGCTTTGGAGCTTGAAACGTGGGAATCTGGTCATGTGCTCCTTTTCTGCTCCTCCGAGCCCCGAAAGACCTGAGGTGCTTCGTCATCATGTGTCTTGCCGACCGAAAGAAATAAGCAAATTTCTTCATGCTCTTACTTATTTCCCTCAGAATGTGGTGGAGCAAACAACGGAAACGTTTCCTCATCACGCAAAAGGAAACCAGCAGCAGCACAGCCCAAATCCACAAATATGGGAGAAGACAAGCAACAACTGTCCTGGTAATTTTCCAGCACTGAGTGGAGATCTTGGCCTAATAGTTTCGCGGGGAGCCAAGCCTTCTAATGTTACAGAATGCTGCAGTACTTAAAGGTTTTTTTTCACAGTTCCTTCCTAGTACTAGGTAAACAGGCAAGTAATGGTGGGTGGCGAAAGATGATGTGAGTGAAGCCAACCGTCAGGTCTACAAATGGCGGTGATACGTATACACTCATATGTTATTCTCGTACAGCTTTCTTTCAACACTCGACAGGGAGGAAGACGATGTGTCTTGGACCCACCTGCCCTTTCTCCCGTCCAATAATGACAAACAAGGGAAAGAGGAATTACCATGCCAAACACAGCGTTGGTGTCGTCCATGTGATCCGCAGCTGCAACTGCGGCAGCAGCTTCCAGAGCTGCCGCCTGCTCCAGCTCCCACTGACGTCGCTGCTTCTTCACATTTTCGCGATGCTGGTCAGATCTGGAGGCATAGTTGACGAGAGCAAATTCCAGGAGGGCACCGAACACGAATGTCAGACACACTCCAGTCCACACGTCTAACGCCTTAGTGTAGGAAACGGGAGGGAGAGTCTGATTGATACCGGAAGTCTGGGTGGCCATGGTCAAAAGTGTTGTCACACCCAGGGAAACTCGAGCAGGGACCGCGCTTTGATCCAACCAGAAGGAGACCCACGACACGATGACAAGCATACAACAAGGGATGTAGATTTGGATGAGGTAGTACGAGAACTCTCGTTTGAACAGAAGATCCACACGGAGACAACTATACACACCTGTGAAATAGGAAGGAATTCATGCTTAGTTTCCTCCCGCTGTCCCTCATCACCTGTGTCCTCATTACACTGGAAACTTCCAGTTCATAAACTCCCATTACTTTCGCCAAAGATGCAGAAGGACTCAAGAAATGAGATTTACCTGTATTGGTTTGACTGTCGCAATAATCAGTGGTGAATTGCTCAAGGGCAAAGCGAGGAAGATGCAAGTCTGATGTCACCTGCACCGGATCTGTTACCTTCCACTTAAAGATTAAATCTGCTGTTGTCCATCCGTCTGTAATTAATTCAAAATTAATAGCAATCGCTTTACCTCCGCTTATTAGTTCCTCGTGCATGTACTCATTGTTCTTCCGTTCGGAAGCTCTTGCTCATGGGTTTAACGAGGAAAAAATCCACTCTGCATATACTCTCCGTTCACAAGCTTGTGTAAGCTGGAGAGGAAGCTGGTTTATGCACCATTCAGCCTTGTCGTCAGCAGGGAAGTAAGGCTTGCAGCAACAAACCCGGGCATTATTCGCACTTCCGCTGTATTGGGCTATGACGCCGTTCGTACAGTGTATTTACTGACAAGTTGTTTTGAGCAAGATATGAAGGGTATTGGCATAAACTGAGATACATGGGAGGGATGGCCAGGATAACTTTATGTACTAGGATAGGTGTACAAATAGTTATGGGAAGGAACGACGTGGTAGCGGATACAGATAGACTTGTTTGCAAATATGGCTCATGAAGCCCGATACTGATTACTTACAGCTAGCCATGCGAAGCGAGCATGTTTGCTTATCCAACGGGTAGAGCTTGAGAACCATAGGGCAGGAAAGAGTGAGTGATATCCTGAAAATAGAGAGATGAAAGAGTCAGTACGTAAGAGGAATCCAGGCCCATAAATTACGCTTTCTTGGCATGTGTGGCGGATGCATCTCAACACTTAATTGACCGGAGGAACGCCATAGTACTTAGTGATGTTGAGCATCATTGATTACTTTGCCAACTAGGCCCCATCTTCTAGCACAAGCTTTTGCCTTCTTCCACAACCCCATCCGTCATGTGAAGAAGTGTTTTGCTCAGAAATTCATGAAATTTATAAAACGATCAGCAGCATCCAATGATAACTACGTTCTTGTAAGCGTCCCGCCTTTTTGCAGGCCATTATTTCCCCCGTCTCACGAGTGATTGAGCTACTTGTATGTTCGGAGGGGGGAAACTTGTTCGGTGTCCAGGAGCGAGTTTGGAGGTTAAATAAATAATAATGTGGTTGTGATGAATTACGAAACATTACGCCTGCTGATTGTGCACTACTACAAGGGAATTAGTAATGTAGTAGGAGCCTACGGCGCAGAAATAATGAAAAGCAAGAATTACAAGGACTTGTGCGCATTTTTGCTCTTTCAAGAACAAATCGGTTTTGTACTTGTATTTCTCTCTCGTACGCAATTCCCTCTCCTCACGTCTCAATACGTTGCGAAAAAGAAAGATGAAGAAAGGGGAGAGAAAATACAAGTTTTTTATTTTTAATGAACATCCAAACAGAGACAGAGAGAAAGAAATTGGGAGAGAGAGAGAGAGAGAAAGAGCGAGCTAGCAATTTTGGCTGGAAAGCTGTTCAATTTTCCTCGCTCCTGCCTTGTTTCTAATTTCAGGATCCGGCCATGATCCATCATAACTAGATGAGCAGACAACAATTATCTCCCAAAGCTGTTGTTTCTTTACTACTGAGTCAGAGGGTAGGAAAGGAGGAGACTAAAAGATACGGAGGAGCGTATAACTAACTACGACTCTTTTGCCGCAACAAATACATAAAGAGAGGAGAGAGAGAGAGAGAGAGATAGAAAACATTTTGATTGAATCGCGACCTCAGCCCAAGTGGGATGGCGGAAGAGAGAAAAATGAGTTTCCAATAAGTTTTATCAGAGAGAAGCTTTTTGGACGCGATTCCACAAGTGCAGAGCACACAGAAAGGAGCGCAGAAAATATTGACAAGAGCACCTGACTGAGAGCGAGTTTCGATCCATGAGTACTGCGAGCTGGAGAATTGCACATGAAAAAGACGGCAGGTTATGATGACGACGACGACTGGATGTGTGTTTCCTCCCTCTGATCGCTCATTCGCAATGAAAAGACTGGGCTGAAATCGTTTAGAATTTCAAGTACGAGTAAGAGATGAGAGACAGGAGAAACTCTGACTTGAGGGGGCAGATGCGGATGAGGCTTTCATTAAATGAAACTTTACCTGAATGAGCTTTCTGCGCGAGTAATTGTGGTACGGCGTACATTATGATTGATTCGCAAGTATTAAGCCGAGTTCACCTCAAATCCTCTGAGAAGGAGAGGAGCGAGATGCTGGATGAGGAGTGAGAGGAGAGTGAAAGCTTTGCCTGCTCCAGCGCTTTGACGAGCTGCTGACTGGAAGCTTCCAGCTTTCTCCGTCCATTCTTCACTCATCTCATCCTCTCCTCCAGGGGTATTGAGAACATGCATGGCGAACAATGTTACACGGCTGGTTTCTGCTGGATTTGCCCCGGGATTTGTGCTGTTGCAAGCATTCTGGGTTTTAGTAATAGATTTCACATTTTGGATACTTCATGCTGGTTGATTGAAGAAGCTTTGGGTGAATGTCAGAGAATTTCTCCGACTCAAGAGCATTACTTCGATAGGTAAACAGAAGAGGCGGGTTTGAAAATCTTCCCAAGCTTCAGCTCCTTCACTCAATTTCGTTCCGAATTGAGATCGACAAGAGTTTCTCCGCCGTACTTTCAACCACCGCTGCCGCTGCCGCCGCCGCCGCCACCACCACCACCGCCATGCCTTTCCACGACTGTTTTCCCAACTAAACGTAGATAAAGGAATCAAAACTAGGCGGAATTCAACACAGGGGCACAACAGTACTACATGATGTACTCTTGAATCCCTACTACAGATTCAGAGGATGAAAGGAGTGCAAAACAGGATTTAGATGAGAATACCATGAGTCTGCTCCAGATGAGGACGAGAATCAATACCAGAGAATCGATAGATGCGGAAGTGAATGGTGAATCTTCACAAAATTCACGGTTTGCTTGACAAAGATCCGATTCAATTTCACCTCTCTCCTTTTCATTAATCTACACCGTTCCAGCCCTCTTGTTTCCGCTACTTTCAACCTGAGATCCATACATGTACTTTTTTTTTACATCGTACCTCTGATCAGTACCATTAGACATTTGATACAAAGCATAGGATCAATAACAACAAACCCAGTAGCCATACTTGCTTCTTCCACCACCTCTTTTTCTTTCTACTGGTGTAACTCTCCGAACTGGATTTGTATGCTGAGAGAAACTCTAGAAACCTTCAGCCTTTTTATAAACTTTTCCAACCAACTTTCCAACATAAAAGGGCTACTAAACTTTCGGGTCGTATCCAGTCACTGTAAGAATTTCAAGCTCTGAAACATGCTACAAGTGTGACCTGCTGCAGTACTGGAGTAATTTCCTTTGATCGGTGAAAAAAACCCAGCCTCTAATTTCCTCCTGGTGGAGCACACAAGTCGACATTTGAGTTGTCTACGTTCCAGTTTAATTACTACTCCGTTCAAAATAATATGTCACCCGGCTGTTGGACTAGCTTTTAGATCTTTCAGCTGTGCCCAGTCCGCAGTGGGAATGTTTTTAGAATTCTCTCTGTAGATCCTACAACCAAAGACGGTATTGATCTTGGCTGGTGGCGCTGGATGCACTCCTGCGACTCCTCTTCCATCCTGGTGATTCCGGTTCATCCGAAATGGAGTGAGGGAGGAAGAGAGAAGTAGTGTTTCTTGATTTTGCTTTCTTTCTCCTACAATTTTCCTTCTTGCAACTCCTCCTCTAACCTAGTCCGTGCACTTGTACAAGTCCCATATTCGTGTTTAACTTAACCTCCTCGTTCTCTCTTGCATCAGAATTTCCTCCAAGCTCTACTTTCGCCCTAAACTTGACTACATCCTGCTACCCAGTCCCTGCTCCTACCATCCACCAGCCGTGTAACTCGCTCTGGCGTTCACTCTTCCCCTTGCAATCATTTTCCATTTTCCATCCACTTTTCCAGTCAGTCTCAGACCCACAGATACTTCTTAGCAAATTTAACCATGCAGACCCAGGAGAAGGATGAGCACTGGCAAAGGCTGAATGTGCCGCAGCACGGAGAAGATGAGGTGCATAAACGAATTACGTAAAATTTTATTTGCAATTTCCAGTTCCTCAGGAGCTCCCTCAAGTCAGATTTCCTTTCCAATTTTTTCTCCATCTGCCTCTCGAATTTCAACCCGTCCACTTTCGCCCCAACCTCTCAGTCATAGTCATAGGTAGGCGGTGCAATAAGACCTGTAAATGTTTCTCACCGCCCTTTTCCTAATAAGAACCTCCCGATTGTAATTGTTTTACTTGCTTTTAACATGTGACTCGTAGCTGCGTACACTTGTAGAGATGCATCCGCCATGTACATTGCAACGACACTGAATTTTTAACCCTTTTACGGCCACTAGCCTGGCTTGGTGGAGGCAAAAGACATGCGGCACTTACCTAATACTGTAGAGAACTTCGCCATCTGGGAAGATACGAATGTAGACATTTGGCATGATGATTTCATGCAAATGTCCCGTTTTTTCGTTAGAGAAGAACAAGTCGGGCATCCACACTTTCTTGTAGTCGGTCAGGGTGAGATATTTGAGGTTGTCTGTATAAAATCCGCAGATAAGTCAATTACTCGCAATCCAATATGTCGGCGCAATTCTGCTCCACATGCAAAAATCTACAGAGTTTCTTTGGCATAAATCCATGTTGTATAGAATTATTTAAAATGACACCCTTTATCTAGAGAGAAGCACGTTATCACTACATGTCTACGGCGGGTGAACTAAAAGGGGTTTCACGAAACAAAGCACCTTAGTATAAACTAACAGAGCAGGGTTTAAGTACGTGAGGTGAGATAAAATGACGTAATTAATGTGGGAAAATAAGGCTCGACTATAGACATAACTCATATTGCAAAAACTCTACAGTATGTCGTTACGGCCTTGGCACTCAAGCAGCAGTAGTTTTCACTTTGCTAATACTGTAGAGGAGATGATTCGAGAGACTTCGGTCTCATCTCGGGAACTTAAATCGTGGAACTGCATATAGCTGAGCAATCAAAGCCGTGTTTACACTACGGAAGGCGAAAGAGAAGAGACAACAGAGGACAAATTAAAAAGAGAAGGCAAAAGTGGAATCAATTAATATGAGGAATCGTAGAACTGCATATAGCTGAGCAATCAAAGCCGTGTTTACACTACGGAAGGCGAAAGAGAAGAGACAACAGAGGACAAATTAAAAAGAGAAGGCAAAAGTGGAATCAATTAATATGAGGAGGATTTTGTACGAAACGGACAAGGGATTGACGTACTGGTAGCTAGGGAAAGTCCTGACTTTAATCAATCACAGCAGTACAACATCGGGTGGCAACAGCATACATTCTGCATTTGCTGCTCAGCAAATTGAAAGACAGTAAAGAGAAGAGAGATAGAGAGAAGCAAGAATATGAGACAGATGAAAGAAGAAAGACGGTGAGAGAAATACAGGAAAGACAGAGTAGGAAGAAGAAGTAGAAGAATCTTTAGTATCATCCTTGACAATCATTAACAGAGCAATCAAACTTGTTTGAAAGCAGGATTGACCATCTTCACATTGATTGTTCCGCCTCGTTAGACTTAATTATAACCGTAGACGACTCGAGGACGGTGTAGTAATACCCCTTGTCAGAGTAAAGTTGCTGCCAGTTCCGCTCTCAGCCAGAGGTCTGTGTGAGAATGGAGTTAAATCTTTGATTTCTCCTCTCATCTCGCCATTAAACAAGATGTTTGCCCGTTTGTTGGAATTCCAACGGCTTCGTCTCACAGACCTCAGGAATTGAGTGAACGAGAACAATTGCCATCATCGCGGCCTGGATAAACTTTCTGTGTCGGAAAGGTTTAGTTGTCAAAAGGGTAAGAGTAAAGGAGACAGTTGTAGACAATTTAATCAAATAATTTATTAGCATATAACTCGGCTGCACGCGAAGCTTCAAGTTATTTGTGGAAATCACGGGAGAAAGTCTCTGTAAACACACTGTCCTCCACGTTACTTGTTTCTTTGTCGATGATTTCTGCACGTATTCATGCAGGGAGTAAATGCCGCCTTGTTCCTGACAGCAATATCTTTCCAATGACAAGTGGTGGCTGAAGATGTCATCCGCCTGTTCTTCAAACTTTCCGAGTACACAAGGCGAGTGTGAACACATACACAGGAGTGTCTGTAGAAGTCCATGTACTCTTTGCTATATATTTTAATAATGACTGTGCGTGTAAAATTTTGTCACTCATCATCATATCACTTTGGACTTTCTCTCTGTACTCTGTGAAAAACGGAGGGTTCCGGAAGGGTGGACGAATGTACAGTATGCGCAGGTAGTAGTGGATCCACCCCTGCCCCCCTCATGGAGAGAGGTTGGAGAAAGTGTGCGGTTGAAAACAAAGGATTATCCCTTTATCTAAACAGTCAATCGTGTGGAAATGTGTGAGCTATCACTTGTTCTCTACGACTATCATCCACACATTAGCAGCTACGTCCACCTAACGACTGTCTAGTCTAGCCTAGAGTGAGGACTGGGCGGGCTGTGAGCAGCACCATGTCACACAACTACTACTTGAAGTGAAAAAAAGGCTGGAATGCAACTAGGATGAGTGGATTTACCACGGTCACTACGTAGGTACACACACTACGGTAAAATGATACACTTTTCCAAGTTGTTACTTTAGCTGTCTAGCTGTCATGGAAGATGTTCTAAAGGATGTGATGAGACGTAGAAACGAAATGAACACATATACAGTGGAGATAGAGAGTTAAATAGAGGATGTAATAAAAACTCATAGTTCGGTTTGTAGGGTTACTGAAGAAGGGCTTAATTGTTGAAGAAGAGCGAAACAAGTCCATGATACAGGCGATGGATGTTAACAGAAAGCAACAGAAAAGAATACTAGTACGGATAATCTAAAGAATATCAGTATGTAGAGAAGATTCCCATTCTCAACTTGCCTCTGAACTCTGCGTCTGCGGTTTCACAATAGCATTACATTGCATCGGATCGGTTCATATCGGGTTTCATGTTCCTCGACAAAATCACAACAGACAGACACACACAGTGAACAAGGAAATTGTATAAAAGATGTTTTCACTTTCAATTATAGACTTAAAGTTATCCCAAAGAAATAAACAATCTTCTCGAGTCATATATAAAAGTCCAAATGCGTAGTGAGGTTTTTCATCAAGTACATATATATGATGGTAATAATGAGCGCGAACTATTATCGGTGGTACTATATAGTGCCTTAAAGGTAATAGTCCGCATTGATTTTATTATTGTTGCCATCTTCTGCCACTGCGATGCGTTCCATTAGCTGCTGCAACATCTATAAAAGCCTATGAAATTTTGCTGGATAGTAAGTAATAACTTATAGAAACAGCGTTGGCAGGTCACTATAATAGTTCATAACCACTGTTTCAAACATATCCGTTCGCTAGAAGAGCCACACTACTACATTTTTCTAATTCTAAGAAACAGTGTCTACAATAAGTAGTAGTGGCTACTGACATTCTCTACTGAGAGTCGGACTTGATGGATTTTTTTACATCGTATAGAACTATAAGCCGAGCAAAAGCAAAAATCTCTCACAGTAGTTGAGCATGAGTTTGAATTTTTTGAAGAAGGGAGGAAAACGGTTATGTTGCCGACTGATGTGAAATAATAGCATAGGTTTCTGCTCAACTTGATGTGAATTGAGCGCGCGATCGATTTCCGACAACGCTTTGTCACAAATGTTAGTAATAAAAGTCAAGCGTTTAAGTGAAGCTTGTAGTAACGGCATCGTTTTCAAAGCAATGCATTTCATCTCAAGTCCGGCCCTGGGATTTCTACGAATTCGTGCAATTAAACAGCTGGAGTTGCTAGTGGCGACAGTTGCCACGGAGGTGCTCTTCTCATCACTGTCAATTTGCCTTTCCTTTCTTCCGGCTCACAATGCTGAGAAGAAGGCACTCTCTCATATGATGTTAGAGGTTTGCGATGTGTTATCCTACATGTGTTACGGAAGCGAGTAGAATGGCCTAAGCACAGTGGGACATATCTTATGCAATGTGAAGACCGTTTAGCAGGGACCAAGCAAAGGATGAGGCACAAGAGTATGTATAGTATAGACTGTGAATAAAATAACGAACGGTGGAACGAAAAACAAGTTTGTAGTAGCTTCCAACTCTGTAAACAGTAACCAAGGAATTGACAAATTCAACCATATTTCTCTCTGCAGAACAGAAGGGGAATAAAAACTGAAAAGTTTCGATTCATGCCTCGATTCATCATGAAAACAGTTATATAAAGCTTTTTCTTTCCCTACTATTTAGACTCAACAGTCTTCTGTCCCGCTCCTTAATTCCTGCTAACCCATGATCTTTGCTCGTGCGGAAATATTCCGGTTCGTTAAGCTGAATTAGTTGAACCAGGCATAAATTATTATTCAGTTTTATTCTGACTCTCAACCACTCCATCGCCAGCATCAACAATGTCAAAGACAAAGGATGAGCTGCCTCCCTTCGACTGTAGACTGCCTGCTTCCATCTGCTATGATGGTCTGATGAGGGAAAGCGTGCAATCAAGTTACCTTGCTCTTACACAATTTGCCTAATCTGACCTTTCGTCTCTGCTGGTGACGCAGAAGCGAGGACGTGTGTCTATTCCTACTACCTATTTGAGTTACAAACCGCATGAATTTCAATCTCACAGCCTGCGGATTATTATGATGAGAGAAAAAGATCTGTTACTGCGTGTTCACCCTTTCGCTCCATGTTTTTAAAGCATTGTCATGTCATATGTACGTACTACACAGAGGAAGCAAACAGATTTGTGGAATGACGGCATGGGCCAAAGAGACATGTAAAATTGTAACAAGTGTCAGCTGCCGTAAGCCATCGTTAGGCTGAATTGGCTCGTAATTATAACACTGCAAGCGACAAACACATAAAACCTCGTGTCCTAACATGGTCTAAAGTAAACATTCAAATTAAGTTACGTGCATGCTCCTCCGCAATTTTGCCAGGTTGTAGATCCTCATGCATACATGTAGACGTGGAAGCCGAAGATTTCAGGCTACTTAACAGTAAACAGTCAAAATGACGTTTATGCGAGAGAGATTCGACTAAATCCTGTGTCATGTTGACTGATAAGCAATTATGATGAGCCGTTAACAAGCATTCCATGAGCCATTAAAGACTCTCAGTCATGCAAGATCGTGTGGGAAGCATGTACTAGAGCATTGATCCGCGACTGTATCTGAATCTAAAGCTGATAATCGTTTTGGAAAATGGTTATAGATTTAAAAGCTACTAGGATTTGTTAGTGTCTGAAATCTTTTCGTACAATTTTTGGTACCCTGACAATCGCCTATCCTGAGGCTTGAGCTAGTTATAGGGACAAAATGAAAGCAGAAATTGTTTTGTTCTGAAAACTCTACTGGGAGTAAGAGAGCTGGGACGGTATTTGTACTCGTAAAAGTCTTTTATCTGACAGTGGTGGTACTAGAGGGGCATTGTAGCATATGTTTGAATGGATCCGTATTGTGTTTAAGCATGGATATATTTTTTCTACGCTGATGTGGACACTGATGACAGATTTAGTGCAGACTATAAAAAGAATAGAAGAAGAGGAAGAAGAAGATGGTAAAAAATGGAAGTCTGTATAAGAGCTAGATAAATGTTTCAAGATGTTTGCAGAGAAAAGTTAACGGTAGATTTTGGTCGAGTGAATGGCTGGACATGGGAATGGACACCTATAGAAGCTGATTGTGGCAATAGCAGTAGTGTAGAGTGGAGAAAGAGTAGTAGCCGAGTAGTAGTATTTGTGTGTACAAGAACACGATACAGGAAAAGAATGAAGAAGCCGAGTTTGCGGAAACGTGTAAAAGAAGACAGCACAGTAGTATGAGAAGATGGACGAACACGATAAAAGTGTTACATCATTACAGAGAATAGTAGAAGAAGAAGACAGAATGATAGAAAAATCACGTGTAATTAATCAAACTTGATATACGAACGAATGAGAGAGGTTTTAAGGCGAAGGCAAACCACACAGGACTGTATCCGAAAGATCTTATCCAGAGAGACTTGTGTAAATAAATCTTACTGCAAGAATAGAATCAGAAACCGCTTCACTTACCGTCTGGTCTAAGGTGGATGAAACGCAGTCTTTCGTCGTGCCATTGTTCTCGGAAAGTGAGCTGAACGCTGTATTCCTGTTAAAGTTGTAGGATGACAGAAAAAAAGTTGACATTATTATCCAAAAGTTTGCAAAAGTCATAGAGAAATCCAGAGGATTCGTTAAGACCAAGCCACAAACGTCGCGCTATTTGCTGTAGCTGCGTAGCATGGAATCGGATACTATAGTTACGTTGTGCAAGAGAATTACTTAGCAATTACTACGGAGTTTCTTAAAGACTGAGAGAGAGAGAGGGATAATTTAATTATGCTCGCTAAAGGTCTACGGCTTGACTAGAACGTGCTGACTAATTTAGCGCTAATTTGTGACCAAGTCTTAAAGAATACTATAACATTTGTATATTTTATAGAGAAGATAGAGGTAAAATATATAGATAGTTCTAGTGTTTTCTAGTGTGAAGCAAGCAGAAGCTACTGTGGTAGAGTCTGTGCGTTCCGTGTACATGTGTGTCCGTGTTGACTGATGAGAGGTGAACATTATGTGTCATGTCGGATTTGAGAATGTTCAAGTGAAAGTTTGTTGTCATGACGGTCACTTTGGTGTACATCTGTAATGTCTATATATTTGCTCTCTTTTCAACAACTCACGTCTGTCTAGCTCAGTATATGTTGCGTAGTTTCTCGGCAAAGAGAACTGTGGTGTTGTTGTCTACGAAAGGAAAATGGCGGCTTAAGCCTTCTGTTTGACATGATGTTTGAACTGGGGATTTGCATGTTGTTAAGAAGCTTATAGAGTCGATAGATAGTTTAGTGTGTTATGTTCCGCGATAAGTGTACAAAGAGTTGTAAGCGAAAGCGGTAAAGAGAAAGCTTTAAGAAGAGAGAAATCAACCCTGGTGAAGCAAAGGCAGGGGGGATTTCAAGAAGCGGGTTTTTTCACACTGAACACGTAAACATTTTGAAAAAAGCAGCGGAGCTTTTCAAAGGATGGGCTGATTGATTTCAGCCCTACAGACAGCTTATCGTGGGTAAACTAGTGGCGGCTCAGAACGGCCGGGGTTTAGGACTTGTATGATTTTAAACGTTCATATATACAGGAATGGTTCTTTAGTTTCACCTCACGAAAGCGGTCTTTAACAAGCATGGGAGTGAAAGCGCATGCGGCTCCCGTCAGGCAAGTGTACAACAAACACATGAGGATTTCTACACGGCTAATTGGTTGTGATAAGGTGGACGTGGAGGCAAATAGGTGGGATTGAAAACTCAAACACGAAGAGTAAACTAATTAATTTGAACGGGGGCTGGAATGACAGTCATAGCTGGCTTGGGAGACCCTATATCGTGAGATAATTATGCAGTGATGCTGGGAAGCCCACGTTTATTACCGGGGCTGAGCTCATATTCTCGGTCGGAAACTAACATCGGAGAAGTTAAGAACGCAAATGATTTTTTTTGCTTCCCAGCCACGATTCCAGGATTAAGTCCCCTCTTTGAGAAACTGAACCTGAAAAGCTTTGTCTGAAAGAGGAGAAAGAGAGAGAGAGAGAAAGGGTAATCTGGTTGCAATTACAAAAGTGAACAGGAGTGAAGGAGCTTATCTTTTGAATCTTCTCCCGAGATCCATCTCTCGCTCTTAATTTGAATACAGGTCTAAGTGGGAAGAGCGTGAGACAAGGGCATGAGAATCAGCCAAGTGCTCATTTTGCCCGGGTATTAGAAATTTGAAAATTGTTAGTGGCAGCTGCTCCTGCAGTACTCTTCCTTCAATCCTCTCTCATCGGGATAAGGAAGAAGCTGGGAAAGGACTACCGAGATGTAATTAAAGTTTGACGTACGGAGACTGGCTAGGAAAAAGTTTGCATGGACACTAGGCAATAATTAGACGCGCTCTGTGCTGCGTTGAACTGGAATCGGTGACTCATTACCCCGGGAGCAAAATCATTTCGTCGTTACCTTCTACTACAAGTAGCAATTTGATGAAATTCTGAGAAAATTGAGCAAGGCTGACTGCTGACTACAAAAGTTTGGGGCTCATGTGACAAAAAAGGAGGGAGGGCGTGCAAGAAGTAATGTTAATGAGGGGAACTTAGCAGAGCTAAAGTTGGTTGGCAGTGGTGGTGGTGGTGGTGGTGAGCGGAATTGATTGATATGTTCCTTGGTGAGTTAGCACGGGCAGAGGAGAGCGCGTACAAGATAAGATATAAGGGGCTATGAAAGTCGCGGAAGATTAAGATTAGGATTTTGCGCTTTAACTGAAAAATAAGAATAGTACGAGATAGTTACACGAGACAGTCACATTAAGTGAGAAAGTGCAGAGCATTGAAGAAATGTAGAAAAGCCTGCTAGATTTTGTGGTAATCTGAGACGACGTCGGCTCGTGTCATGCTTGATTGGATTCTGGAATCAATTACAAGATTTAAATCCAGCATTTCTCTCATTCTTTTCTTCTTCTACGTCTTCCTCTCAACATGAAACACATGTCTTTTTTGGCATCCTCCGCCCATTCAACAAAAGAAATAGCTGTGGCAACAGCCAAATTCGACCTCCAGTAACAGATTTTTGAGTCTTTTAGAAATTCTGGAGGTGTGAGAGAAAGTGTAAACTTGTATGTGAAGCTCGAGTCAAAATGGACTCCGTGCCAGTTCACGACTATTTACAATCCCATTCTCTGCCTGCAAAAAGGAGACGCTGGAACATATCTCCTCTTCTCCCTCTGCTCTTCCCCTACCCTCTCGCTTCTCTCCATGTACCGTACTTCAGATTGCGTGGTAGTCTCCAATCTCCTTTTACAGCGAGCCGAAGGACCGGAGAAAGCCAGCAGGAAGGAGAGGAGAGGAGAAGAGCGGACGGCGGAGTTGTTACGCCAGTCTTTCACTTTCTTCTTTTACCAGTTCACAGATGATAAATACATACTGTACTACTATTGCGTCTGCGACGACAGCATTCCATTGCCGTGACTTTTTGATTTGTCTCGAAAATCAGCGAGTGAAGAGGTACAAGGGAGAAAGCAAGAGAGAAAGTCGGGAAAGCAACACAAGTTATGGCCAAGTCGGGGAAAATTCAAAAAGCGGATGCCGCTCCTTAGCGAAAGTAGTCGTGTAAATTGAATGAAATGGCTTTCGATGGACAAATTACACTTTTTTTCAGTTCTAATGTAATTCACTATTTCCGTCTTGCTCCACTCAATTGCATGCTGAAAGCTTTTTGTGCTCAAACGTCCTCCTACAACCGTCCCCGTGTACAACTGTCCAACTCCTTCCCTTCTGCAACATCATGAAGGATTAAACTCCGCTTTGTTAAATACTTTGAACAGATTCATCTTTTATCACTGAAAGCTTTTAGACGGCTGCATAGCTAAGTTAAACATGAACAAGTAGGACGCAAGAACATCTGCCGGCATTCCACCAACTTGTCCAAGTAACCTGATATGGCAAATCTAATTTTACATGGAGTTAAACGGAAGCCTTTGCCAGAGTTCAAGAGTTGAATGATGCATAAGTGTAGGAGTCTAATGCTACCGTTCAGATGAGGATAGACTAGGCTTTGCGGACCGGTCTGTTAATTTTGGGAACTTTAATTGAATGTTCTGGGTGGGGAAAGCACCCGCTGATGATCGGAGATCCCGATGCATGTTTTACATGCGTGTTCCCTAATCTCGTGTTCAAATAAACGTTTTTGACGCTTTCAGGAAATGGAAAACGGAAAATCCGTACATGTGCGTGCCTCTACCATGGGGAACTGAACAAATAGCTTTGGCAGTAATCAACGTGTCCAGTCTATTTAGATGACAAAAGGTGAGGATTGAGTTTTGCCTATGAGAGCGGGATTGACTGCGGTTTTCAATCCTGCTGTTGATCGAAGGCATTTTGTCTGATTTTTTTTACCAATGTCTGATGTAGGGTGAGGGAGATTTTGATTGCTGTATTTGATTTGCGTTTCGACTACCATTGTCCACTGACTGACAGGGAAGTAATTAGTACATAGCACCTGCATACTTTCGATACCACCTGTTTAATTACAGCAAGGTGGAACACTTACTGTTACCTAAGGGATTGTGGGCTGTGCATGCTGCGAGGCTTGGAATAGTAACATGCTCTAGTGGTGAGGAGGACTGTGGTTGTTGAAATGCCTCTTGAATTCCGGCGATATTTTACATGGGATATAATTCGGTAGGTGGTAGAGCTATGAAGACGGATTTATTGAGTGGAGATTGTGAGAATGTAATTATTCGCGAGAGCGGGTTAGGTGCGGAAATTGAGTTTCGTTTCGGATAAACTATTAGCTGGTGTGAACTAGTGTGTGGAACGGCAGTGTGGAGAGCAACTTGAAATGAGTTGCTAACGTCCTGAGAAGAGTTATTGGTCTCCCGCTACGTTGACATTTTTCCTGGGCCATCGTAATAAATAATCAAGAAAAAACTACGTGGGATATATTCCTCCCTCATCCACTACAGCAGACCTATTCCTGTACTAAAATCTGAAACTGTTTCCACCAGTAACGAGTACGAAATATGTACTTGGCGCAATGCTCTTTTCCTTCCGGCCTTGCCTTCTAAGCCCCGCACCTCCCCTTGTAAGTTTCAAGTGGATGTCTTTCCCTTTTGACTTTTGCTCTCCGTCTCTTATGGTCTTTGCCGCTTTCATCATCAAGGAGAGAGACGTTAGACGAAACCAAGTTGAGGAACCAGCTTTCAAATGCATAGTGACGGGGCAGCAGGCTGATAGCGAGACCCTGCATTCGATGGTTATTCAATAGACAGGAGTGACAGCTTGGAAGAGTTTTGTTACGGACATTTGACATTTCCGGCCCTTATTTATCTTTAGAACAAAGGTTTCCACCAGAATGTCCTTTGAACCTTTTACGCCTCCAACCGCAAACAAAAGCAGAGCCAAAACCAAGTCACCTAGTCGTCAACCGAGCCCTGCTTGCATGCCGAGGCTACCTACCGCATTCCATGTACTTTCTCCCCGTTTCTCCTTCGCTTCAACTTCCACATGGAATTTAACATGTACAGCTTTTGGCTCTTGTGGATGAACGCGTCGCGGATGCTCCTTGCTGGAAACGTGGTGAATGATACGTAATAAGGAGGAGAGACGCGATTGCTTGACGTAACATCTTCTACAGGGCTAAGACGCAAAGCTACATCCAAGTCGGACAATCTGCCTCAGTGAATTATGTTAGGAAATAAGGTTCTTGAGCAACTTTATGAGGGCCATTTCGAGGATTTAGAGACGGTCGTGGTCGACTCTCTCGACTCTGGCCATGGGCACAACTCACGGATTGTGTGCCAGGTACAGATTATCAACGGAGCGCATTGTATTTCACAGACAGGCACCGAGCGAGAGAGACAGGGAGGCAGATAGGAGCGACGGAGAGAGAATCAGTAACACTCTTCGAATTAACACAAAGTCAAGCCTAGTAACCAATATATTCGGATGTCATCTAAAAAAGAAAGTTTTCCCCTTTTCTCTTTCCTTTCGCCGAATCTCTCTCTCTCTCTGTCGCTCTCCCTCGCTCTTCAGATGTTCCCTTCCATCTTCCCGTTATTGCCCTATCCCCTTCGCTACGTACTTGCTGGAAGTGACCTCAGCTCACAGTATCGTCCCGAAATGTGTGCATGTGCGAACTTTCACTCCTTCCTCCCGATCCTCCAACTGTGGCAACACATCACGACGGTATTACTGGCAAGCTGTACAGTAAGCTAATTAAGAAGGCAGACGGCGCGACTTACAGAAATACACACAATCATTTGAGAAGAAGAAGAAGAACGAGAATTTTTACACGGGTATGTCATAGAGAAATGAACCAATGTAAAATGTGTGCATGTGTGCATGTGTTTGGAATGAGAAAGCATGCATTGTTCAACAGAGGCTAACGATAAAGAAAGAATCCAACAAAAAAAAGATTACAAAACTCGCTCTCAGCTCGAAGACAATGGAGCGAAGTGAAATTACACCAAAGCTTCTTTTTATTTCATACGGTAGTCGGAAGATAAAGCGTGTAATGAATGCATTATTTCCGTATATTCATTCAGTCGTCTTATTATAGCACTGTTCGCACGACACAAACGGAAATAACTTTTAGGAGTGCAACACTGTACCGTGTGTGTATTAGGATTAACTTGACTGATAGAGACAATACAAAAAGTCATGGCGCAAACAAATTGGCACGGAGAACCATTTGAAATTGCGGATTAAATATGTGATTCAGTGTTTCAACTTCCTGCTGAGTCTGCCTACATGATGATGAGACGATGCCTACATATTCACAAGAGACCTACGATGTGGGCAGATGAAATCGTTTGTAGAATTGATTTTTACATATGTTTATAGTTTCCGCCTACCTACCAGTCTAGCGAATTTGTTTCTCATTTAGTTCAAATATGGGAAGTTGATTGAAAGTCTGTAAGTTATTATGAGTAAAATTTTGTTCGGTATGTGGTTATTGGCATTGAACGTTTCACTTACCATTTCATAATCATCTATCTTGCTGATGGACCGTAAGTACAAGTTAACTGCGACCTGCGTGGCTCCTTTGGCCAAAATCGTGGTCATATACAAAGTAAAGAATAAAGCACCAAGACGCATCATAGCTTATCCTTTGTATAAAAAAACTCATGACGAAAACGACAGGAAAACAACGGTGTACTTGTGGCCCCAGTTTCCTCCTGCAACTTTCACTAACCTACTCCAGCAGTGTCCTACATATTTCTTATCCCATTTTTTCTTCGGATCTGTTTCTGATCGTCGACCGATTCAAGTCAAACTATATAGACGTCCTGATCAAGTACCTCTCACAGTTTAGAATCCCATTGTATATTCTGCACACTCTCACGAAAGAGAACCAAGTAAAACGACTGGATTTTTGTACTTTATGCATACTTTGTTGTAATTCTAATCGTCATCTCTTCATGGCATCGCGTGTAATTGTGACCATGGAGTGGCGAGAAATTTTAGCTGGACTTATACCTCTGGATCCAGGATGGTGGGTTTAGGGGAGAGAGAGAGAACAGCATTTTTTTTTGTACGGCACCTGCCAGTGATAGCCTGAAAGTTTCTTTTAAGTTTGGGACAAGAGTCCACGATGCATGCACTCCTGAGCAAGTGGGTTGAGAGATTAGGAAAAGAGGAAGCCGTTCGCCTGATTACGTGCTCGGATGCAAGTATCGGAATTTTGACAAGCTTTTGCAGTGGAGGGGTGGGGGATGGTGGTTATTCGTCGAGTTGTGGGTTACGGGCGGGCACGGAGCACAAGGACCTTTATAGCCTCGTGGCGCTGCGTCAACCAAGGTTACGTGGTATGGTTTTATAGCGTTTCGTCGTGATAATAATGAAAAATAACGAGGGGTTCCTGGGCTGGATATATGTAGCGCGTCTACGGGTTCATGCGACCTACAGAGGCAATAAAATAAAATGCCACGTTACGTCTAAATTCAAGATTTCTTAAACATGCAGGCCAGACAGAGCTGTAAGGTTGAAACGGTTATCTCATTGCATCCAGCTGGTGGCATAGCTCTTCCCGTTTCATAACTGAAAGTAGGTGAGGAGGATAAACGCGGTATGGCCAGAATAAAGAGAGAGAGAAAGAGAGAGAAAGCTCAGAGAGGGAGGGGGAAAGCAGTTCGGTAGTTTTTTATACTCGTGTTCTTTTACAATCTCCTTACAGCTCGGCCGCCCATAACGTAAATGGTGGGATATTTGCAGGTCTGTGTTGGATAACAGTGAAATGGCGTACCAGGGTAAATAAAGGAAGAGGGAAACAGATTGGAGGAAATTGAATAAGAAAAAAGTTAAGACAAATTGAAACGGATGTGCGTAGAGAGTAAAGGTGGGGAAGTTTGCATGGGAAGGAAGGTTATAAACTACATTTTACAGGAAATTTACCTTGGAAAATGGGTTTCAAAAAATCAGCATCTGAACTACTACGCAGTTTGCAGTTTTGGTTTTCGTGGGAATGTTCAGGGATAATGTTGCTTCACTATATGCTCTTGAGGTTTAATGAAATGCTTGGACTAATTTCAAGATAGGTAAAATTATATAGGCGGGACTAAGCTATGTTTGCTCATTTAATGGCGTGGTGGGAAGGGTAGTTGCCCACTTACCATTTTAACGTCATCAATTGTGGCTATGCTTCTCACATACAAGTTGACACTAACGATTGTTGGCCCTGGACAAAATCCATTGACATCATACATTTATAATCGCTGTTATTCATTGATTCTGCGGGCGCAGTGCAAAGTCAAACCTGATTTGTTGTTGCGCCGAAATTTTTATTCATTTCTAGCTGCAGCATTCACTCTACTCTAAACTCTAAAATGTCAGGTAACGCGTCTATTAAAATATGCATCATAAGTTTATCTTGATCTTGTTTGAACTCGGAAGTCTTCCGTTTCCTTGGATATTGGCGAGGTAATTAATTAGCACGTAGATTTGATGCAGTGGTTACACTAACTTTGTCGTTACCTAATTATCTTTATGTTAGCATACGTTGTTTGCATCCGTTCTCTGAAGAACAAGCATGGGTGCGGGGAGTTTCAAGCAATGGCCCAGTCATGCACATACGTCGTTTAGAGCCGAAACCGAAAAGTTTGTGTACAAGAGTTTGCGTTTGATTTATAAATATATAACTACGGTCTTCTCCCGATCCGCAAAAGAGTGATACGGGCGTTTTATCCGCTCTCGGGTTTGAATTAAATGTCACCATGCTTCAATGAGTTTCTATTTTTCCAGCAGGAGTGGCTGGAATTTTGCGAAAAGTCAGCATCGAGTAGAGGTTTGGGCAAATTATAAACGCGATGGGGTCCCATCTGGAGTGGTCAGAAAAGCTAAAGTCCGATTTAGCATCAGTGAATTTGATAGCTAATCGATGCCTTGAGCTTGGCGAAAGAGTAAGAGTGGGAAAGTTGTCTCGAGCCTTGAGGACTTTGGCCTGACCTTTCACTCCGGCTTGTATCCAGCAGAGAGTTTGGTAAACACATGCTTTTACCCCCAGATTCGGCATGGAGGGAACGAGGTCGGACAAGTGTCTTTGTGACTATAATTTCAACTCAAATTGGTCTCCAAGCAAACAAAAATATACACAGGTCGATGAGAACAATGGACGTCCTGTTTTTTCCATTTTCCATCCTCGTCCGTCCTTTCCAACTTTCACCAGTACCTCTGGAAACTCCTCGAGTGAGTGGGATGAGTATCGATCGCCGTGAAACGTACTTTCGCCATGATTATGTGTATAAGAAAGCAAGCTAGCCCTAAATCCGACCGCAGAGATGAGTGGTATTTATTATCGCTTTGTTTGATGCAGAAACTTTGAGTGGATTCATGGAATGGATTTTAACTTGATGCTAACTCTTTTCCTGTGGGTTCCTGTATGTATTCATCCAGAAAAGACTTTTTTCTGCCCAACTCTTCTGCGGAGTATACCACCAACCGTTCGGAAAATCTTGGTCCTTCCCTCGTACTTGGTACTTGGGGAACTTTCTCCAGTAATAAATGTGCGTGGAACGTATACACTTTCATGAGAATGTTAATACTTTTCCATCGATTCCTCTCCCCTACAGGGTAATCCATCCACGTTGCTAATTTCAGTAGACATGACGCACGGGTTGTAGTCTCCACCAATCAATATTATTGTGCATCTCCGTCAGCCTTAATCGAGGTAGCCGTCCGCGGATTTTTTCCAAAATACGTAAATCACTGTCTCTCCGATGAATAAATAGGTGAATAAATCCACAAAGAGAGAAATGGAGGTAGAGGGAATGAATGGATCAATGGAGTGCTCAATGGATGGGAATCGGGTGCTGGGGATGGTTTAACGGCCTCAATTTGCCATGAACAAGTAATAAAACACATGTTGGAGATTCCATAATAAGCTCTACAGCTGTTGTTAATACCGAGGAAGGTGGCTTGCGGCACCACATTGCAGATCACTACCTCCCTGGCGGATGCCAACTTTTACCAGATTATTTGCACGGAAATTGTTGGACGTCACCCGCAACTCGGCTCGGGCTTGCTCCACCACTCATTCCCTTCGCTAGTGCTTAATTAACCTTTGTTCATGGGTTTACAAGTTTTCAAACTAACCTCGTCTTGAGTTACTCCTCAGGGCTGTGAAAGCTGTGAAAAGTGAAAGCTGGACGTTGGAAAAGATACCCTCCCCCATCCCCGTCTCTCCTTCTGATCGCCCTATCTCTCTACCAGTAATTGATTCACATTTTTCACTCGAGATTGAAAGCCAACTTTTACCAGATTATTTGCACGGAAATTGTTGGACGTCACCCGCAACTCGGCTCGGGCTTGCTCCACCACTCATTCCCCTCGCTAGTGCTTAATTAACCTTTGTTCATAGGTTTACAAGTTTTCAAACTAACCTCGTCTTGAGTTACTCCTCAGGGCTGTGAAAAGTGAAAGCTGGACGTTGGAAAAGATACCCTCCCCCATCCCCGTCTCTCCTTCTGATCGCCCTATCTCTCTACCAGTAATTGATTCACATTTTTCACTCGAGATTGAAGCCTGGCTTATTCATCATGGTAGACACTTGTTCATGGCCTTTCTGCGTGTACGAGGGGCTTAACTCCCGCAATTCGCGACCAGGACAGATGGTTGCTCTCAAGCCTTGCTCATATATTTTTTTTTGATACTGGCGTAAAATCCACGTTGCTGGTTTTACTCCGCTCTAAAATCCCTATTCATTGCTACAGCTTCAATAAATGCCTGCATTAGAGTTTGAAAACATGATAATTTTTCAATGCCGGAGCCTAAAAACTTTGTGACTTACCTCCGTCCATTTCTGCCTATCGCTCTTCCACCCACACGTAGTAACTTTCCCACTACAAAAATCAATTTGCCTGCCGTAAAATGCTCCTTGCATAATTTTTCCAATGATGAAAACTATATACGTATCTCGTCCGCTCTCGCTCACACCCTGATTGATTTGTCCACATTTGTGAGTTGAAATTTCACATGTGTTATACCTAGGAATGTTCTAGCGAAGCTTTCCCTATGTAACTACCAAAACCTCCAGGTAGAGTCTACCCAGATTAGGTTTTCTCCGGGGTTTTCTAACATGAACCTGATAGTGGAGTCTAAACCTAGTTTTGGCTCTAAACCATTCCTGCAAGTGTTCTAGCAAGTTGGTTTAGCCACACAGCAAAACCTAAATGACTGTTAAAAGGCCAAGTCATCACCTCTCTGGGACGGAGGTGCTAAACCGAGACAATGTGTGCGGACCCTACTCCTCATAATTGCCAATGCGGTGGACAGAGCGAACCCCTGCTCACATTGCAATTCAGAGGAGGTTGCGGTGCGGTGGGGAAGTGGGAGGAGGGGGGACGTATAGATGATACAAGGATAAATTGGAATACATGTACGTACGCGCCTTCGTAGCAGGGCTGAATAATGAAGCGAGAGCATCCAGCCGCACGTCTCATCCGTCTGTAATAACAAGAAATCCAGGACGAGCACTCCTGCCAAGAGTTTGCTTACAGTTATGTCGGTGGAGGAATCTTTTGAGGGATCTGGATTCTCTTCACCTTCGCCGATGAGGGAAGGACTGGATCTGCTGTAAGCCTTGTGCCAACAGATTGGGTTACTGATTGAGAGCGTGTTAATGCTACGATTTCTGCGAGTGGGAGGTGGAGAAATGGAGTTTTGTTGTTTGAACAAATTGGATTCTATTTAAAGAGAATCAACTGGGAGAGGAGGCCTGCTACAGTTATGACGGAGGGATGTGCGATGGGGCGAATTGTTATCAGTTCCGAAGGGGGCGGCTGAGCAAATGTCTGCGTTTGATATTTGCTGAGTGATTTCTTGGCGGACATTAGATACTGGTGATTAATGTTTTGCAATGTTGATTCGCCAGCAGTACACCAACAGCATCGCATTTAACATGGGTCGAGAGCGATTCGAAAAGCAAATAAACTTTTGCGAGCGTATGCTCATATGCTCTTTCATTGCTCTATCTGCTATGCGATGAGAAATTCCGTGAGTAGAAACTAGTATCTCTCGCGCTAAAAGAGCGTATCAGCACTTTGAGCTCCGGAATCTATTCTTTTTTTCAGAGGAGAAAGTTTGGAGAAAGTGAAATATAACTTTTGCAAGAAATACCAGAGGCGACAGGGAGGAAAGGCTTTTACTCTCATATCCACCTCTCTCACTGTCTCTCTCCCTATTTTACTTTACAGCTTTCTCCCGTTCAAAACTGATTCTCCCGCTCCCCCTCCCTGCTTTCTCCGCTCTTCCCCACCGACACTCGACTCCATCCACGCAATGCTGCACTGCGACATCAACATGAGCATGAATCTCCCATCATTTAATGTTTTCGCAATCAATTTCATTGCTATTTCAAACTCTTTTCATCCCTCCTATCGCCTCACACTCGGATTACCGAAGGCCCTCAGAGGTTCTTGTATCCGTGTGAGCTTGTATACATTTTTGTGCACGAAACCCATCATGTACTTTGTTAGCATCCGAGCTTTCAAATTTGGCACACTCGTCGGACGTCTGACGCCAATAAAGTTTTGTAGCGATTTACCTCCCACTGTCAGGTCTTGCCATCTGCTCGAACCCTGTTAGCCTGCTTGGAGGAGCAGGGTTAGAAATTGGGACGGTGGAAAGCACTTAGTCGTAAAAAAATGGCCGAAAGGACTGGTGCAACAACAGAGCTGCACTAAAATTATCCGCATCTTACACATCTTTTCTTCTTCTTTCACGTAAGAGTGTTTGTTTTTATATATTGCGCTGGTTTCGCCACCTGCTAAGACTTTGCATGCGTCATGTAGCCGGGAGCTTGCCCATGATGAAGGCTTTACTGCGGTAGTTAAACGTGTCGTCTGGTAGAAGAAACCCATTGAAGCATGTAACGACTAGTCCACCTTTGCCAGATACCATCAAGCCTCTTGATGGACGGACGTGTTCGTGCCCGGACGTTTCAGCACTTGCGGCCGACACTTGTAAAATTGTAACGCAAAAACTTGATGCCACAAGCCGGGGTATACTAACCCCGGCACGGTTACTGGGAAAGGATTTAATGCCCTGGGTGAGTTTACTACTGTGGAGCTTAAAAAAGACCTGTGTCTATAGTTCCGAGTCCAAATGCATTGTTCACTGCCCTGTTTGAAAGATTGCATAACGCTATCAAGTTGGACGAAAGGAGCGTGCGGTTACTCTTTCCGATACCAGGCTAATGGAGAGCGTTGAGCGTTTAGCTGGAGGGACGCATTAAAATCAATGTGTCGCCCAAGGATTGATTGTTACGGTGTTAATGAGTTTCTGAAATTGTAATGAACACGTTGAGCGGGGCCGGGGCAATGATTGATGAAGCTGATTCAAGTGTATTCCGAACTGGCCTACGAATACATATCTTGCTAGGTCGGAAATGAATCACGTAACAGATCCAGAGATTTGACAACTTTTGTACTTCTTTCAGGCTCTCTCGACTAAGATTTTCATGGGATTCATGACTACAACTGCCTGCTCTCCTTGTTTGTACGCCTACGACTGTATAAGCTAACTCCGCTAATGCGGATAAGATAACATGGTATTATTGGAGTTGAGACACAAAGTCGGAGGGAGATAATATGGGCTTGCCGGAGATGAAAGCTGAGAGATTTGAGACCAATATAGTATATAGAGAGAGAAAGATACACACAGGATTCACTTTGAGACAAAAAGAGACAGAATTGTCTAAACAGATAGCTCCAAGGATTCAGTTACTTACCAGTTCCATTAGTACCGGAAGGACGAATTTGTTTGTCATATTTTCCGCCTAAAATTTGATCCAATATTCTTTTTTCTATCTCTCTGTAGTTTATGGGTACTTTGTCGGAGCTCCCGTTTACTGACACGCCAGTGTAGCTCACTTTGTGTGCTCCGCTGAAATTACAATGCATACAAATAATTCGTTACAGAGCGCTTTCACACAGCCCGCAGTCGCCCGTCTCTCTCTCTTTCCCTGTATCTTGTCCCTGAGATTGACAACAACTCCTCTTGTCATCCGAAATCCGATCTTTCCTTAGCCCTTTAAGCCTGTCGTTTTCTCTCCTCCCTGTACAACATGGAGGGAGAGCGAAAACGTTTTCACATCCTCTTATATACACATGTAAGTATATTTCAGTTCCAATTTCTATCTCGTGAACATCCTTGCAGAGCCTCATATGCGATTTTCGTCCCTGCAAGCAAATGGGCTACATGTGCACAGAGCACGGTTGTGTGAGTACATACGAAAAGCTCTGCGGACAAAACAACTCGAAAACATCTTGCCAGCCTATAAGTGTTACCTTAATTGGTAAAGAATGAGAGCAATTCCAGGAGGAAAAGGAGCTTATCTGAAAAATTCCCCAGATCCGAGACGATTCCTACAACAACCCCATCCTATCAAGGATTTATGGCACGTAAAATTTTATTGCAATGACACCATTCCTCACGTAACTTACGCCCCCTTTGGAATCCTTCCAGCAATTGCATTTACAATCAATATTCAGCCTCGTCACACACACACACGCCAAATCTGCACCTTGCACACCGATAAAAATTCTTTCCCATTCCGGCATTCCTTCGGCTGCCATCTAATCGCTTGAACCTGGTCTTAAAAGGTCATGACTAATTCCCATGGCTTGCATTCTGGCTCAGGCAGTGGTTGCTCGTAGGGGTTCTGGTTTGTGAAAAAAAACTCTCGATGCGTTTACGAAACCCCTAGCGTTTCATCCTTGATCACACACATAATTGACTTGCGCAGACTGGGTAAACTCCAAGGCAAGGCATGTTCCATTATGTGAATATCGTCCTCGAGTTGAATTGTGAATTCTAGAATCTTTACATGCTTACGAGGAACGCTAAATATTATAGGTCATGGAGAGCGAACGTTACCAGGATGAGATGAAAAGAAAGAGCACTTACTGCGGGGAGACGATTCCGGCTAAGATGAAGAAAAGGCCAATGAAGTAAATGCTGCTCCTTTGAGAGATGAACCTCTCGATCATCTCGATCTCTCGCGACAACATTCTTCACGTTTCTTCCTCACGGCCAGCACCTGAAAGCACAGTTTGTGAATGGCATTAATATTATAGAGGCATAATTCTGTTACTTCTGACTCACAGAAAGCTTGCAATTCATCACTGAATGTTGGAGATTAATCAATTAAACTATAGCGTTATGTTCATTTTCCACGTCCAATTAACTTATACACCTGTCGTCAAGGATATCTTCTTTACAGAATGGTTGAAAGCTTATGCTTAGGAGCCCCCACATATAAAAGTACAGGTGATTGCGAACGCTTCTGACCACAGCTAGTTAATAATCAATTGCGATGCTGTCAACACCATCCATTGTGCAGGCGTTACTGTATCCATGGACCAAGTTCCAAGGCTACATATCCTGAATTCAAAACTTTTATTGCAGACTATGTACTACAATCGGAGCAGCAGAGCTCTGGATAACCAAAACGGTTATTTAGCTTTTGTAGAAGAAAAATTGGGGAAACTTTTGCACAATGACCCGAACTTTTTGCATGCTTTAATGAGACAGCCCATGATTTGATTTTAACTCCACAAGCCACACTAGGACGACGAAAAGTTCTATGATCTAAAGAGGTATTTGAATAGTTGTGCAAAGCGAATTGGCTGCAATCCTTTTTGCCTTTTTGCCACCCTTAAAGACGACTCTTCGAAATTCCAAAAGATCAGAAAATAACAAGGCGTCAACTTTTACAAAAGACAAGGCGATTGCACCTAACGGTAAAGTGAAACTATATTTAGAAACGAGGGCTCTTTATCCAGCTTTTGAAACTAAATGCATGCAGTATACCTCCAACAAAATTGTAGGCCAGAAGCCATGTAATTCCAAGTAGATTATGATTTCTGGCCGATTCGGCGAATTGATACGGCGAAGTGTTAAACAAACTAATTTGGAGCTGCGGCGGAAACTCAAGTTTATTCGTCGGTGCTCTAGTTGGTTCAATATGCAGTAGAGCTGGTGAATTTGGATGAAATCCTACATGATTTCAAAGAATTATCTTGCCATCTTTTCCTCGTAGTCAAGATAGCCAGCTGAGATGACGAAGAGATGAGGAGATTTCATTTAAAGATAATCTACTCGAGACCCAAGAGGAGATGAGAATTTTCCTCGTGTACTTGTGGCTTGATTTGGCCGGCGTGTGGATAAGAGACGAGGGAAAATGTAACAATATTTTGCAGTGGCTTTCTCTCTCTCTCTCTCCGTTTCTTGGCGCAATGGAGATTTGACAGCGATAGCTTTTATGCATTGAGAAGAGAAAGTCTGTAGGAGAGGAGAAAGCAGACGATTGTTGGACTGCTGGAAGTGATACAGTTGCTAGTTGGAAGTGAGCATGAGCGCCGCGAAGGATGAATAGGATGGCTGCGTACGTTTCATCGTTTCTGGTACTGTGCTGAATAGGAAGGATTGAAGTGAGAATTCAAAATGTAGGATGCAGTTTCCGTCCTGGTTTCTCTCGCTGCCTTCTGGCTTCCTCCCCTACTTTCTCCATCTCGTGCAGTGAGGCTGATGAAGCCTCTCCGTGCACGGGAGTAAGTAGTGACGTCAGTCTTGTAGAAAGTAGACGATGACGTCAATGGAGAAGTTGAGTGGAAATTTGGATTGGTTTGAAATTGGCCCCATTGTTTCTTCTGACTTTCGGATGAGCGTTTTTCATTTCCCTTTTGTGTATAAACTCACTGGTTTCTTCGGTTCCTTCATCCGTTTAGAACATACCACGTTAACTTTTCAATTCTAAACTTTTCTTTTCTCATCTTCTCACGGCTGTCACCGCCCAGCTCTATCTATGCAACCAGAACTGCTGAATAATTTGACGACAAAAACTTTGCTGGAGCTTCCAAGCATCTACAAGGCCTGAAACCATGGCACATCTGAATACTTTCCAGTTCCTGGGGTCATAGTCCATAAAATTCAAGACTTTTAAAAGCTAGCATGTAAAATATAGCGACACACTCAGCGCCCTTCTCCAGTCATAATCCTTATCCATATTAATAGGAATAGCAGCGTAGAGCAGCCTCAAGTGCTACAACCTCTCTCTCTGTTTGTGAAGTTTGTGATAACTTAATGCGTACATTAATTTCTATCTAAGTTTGATTTTAACTCAGTCTATGAGATGTACAAGCCGGGAACTTATTTTGGTTTTGCATTCGAATCGGTAAGCAAACAGTCCATCCCGCATTCAGACCTACTTCGAACAAGTTTAACGCCGAGTTGAGTTGCACTCAACAGCTATAATTCATCATAAACGGAACGAGGAGCTCGAGACCTGTTTTCTGTGAATACTCGGGTGCATAAACTCAACTGGTAATTGTAAATTTCGAAGATAGTTGAGCTTTGCACCACCTTTACCTGTGTATCACCAGGTAGTAAATTTTGCCCACGTCATGATTCTTTCATTTCGTAGTCTCAGCCGTGAGAATCAACACTTTCTTCAGGGCGTAGTTGAGACCAGGCACTCGTACCATCATTCTGCTTTGGTTCTGAACATGGGAGAGAAATCAGAGCATGATTTACATGATGTAGAAACCAGCGGGGAAAAAGGACAAGGCACGCATGCTTTCGTTTGAAACAGCCATCTTCACCTTTTGCGGTTTACTGGGACTTTAATCTGTGAGTTTAGCTGCATGCATGTGAACATTCCGTTTATATACCCGCACCATTCTCATCATAAACTTGGCTGTGTGCATAGCTTTACGAGTTAAGTTGTAGAAGGCTGTTATTTGACTGCGGAGGGAAATAGCAGTAATGAGTCTGGAATAGGAGGTCGTCGACCGTGAAAATTTCCGTGAAATGTCTCTTCCAAACTTGAGGTAAAGTTGACGAACGATGAGTGGAGCTTGTTTTCACAAATTGGTTCGCATTGAGTCGAAAATTTTATGCAAATGTGCGCCCAGGGAAGCCCTCCACACTTGCCAAAGGTTCTCTCTCGGAAGAGACGAAGGGAAAAAGGAGCGCTAAGATTGCCATTCTACTTATCCACTTGTGTCTCTATCCTCTGCATTTGCCAACATTGCCAAAGTCTTAAACGCAGAGACTGCTCAAGAGCAGCATTAACATTTACCTATGTTTGGCCATAATAATTCACAACCACCAATGAGCAGGAGGTCCTCATGTCCCTAATTCAAGTCTGCTATCTCAATCCGGTCATAGCCAGGCAACCCTTGCCAGGGCCCCAGGGACAAAAAAACATTCTAGCTGCATTAATTTCCATGCTCTTTATGATGTGATTCCAGAATTCAATCTCATTCTTGTGAAGATAAAATTAACTTTTACAATACCGCTCCGATCTGCTCATTCTTCAGATACTCTCGATGAATACACTGAACTTGTGAAGATACAAGTCGTTACTTGGAAGGAATCCTTTGTCTTGCACTGTGTATCCGACGCTGAAAGTGTTACTATGGGTAACAACAAATGGACTTTGCCTTTAGTTTTTCAGGCATTTCATCAACTATTCTGCCAATGATGCGAGGAATGCTCCCGTTTATTCCGATTTCCAAGTTCGCATGCATTAAGCAGAGAGGAAAGAGAAAGATATTCTTTTCTCTTGGGGCAGCACACATGGAAATTTCTGATCGAGAGATGCTCAATCAGTAAATGAGCTGGGGATGAGAGAGAGGGCGCGCAGGGACAGAAGACCAAAGTTCAAAAGCGTGATTGCTCACAAAGACAAGAGAAAAATTTAAATGAGTGCTCTTTGAATTCACCACTTACAGCTCTCTCACACAGAGTTAAAATTGACTGACTTAATTATTTCCACTCCGCAGGACTCTCATCGTGAAACATCTCATCAAAATGATCCTCCAAGTTCTCCACTTCTTTCCACTTTCAGCCCTTTTTCTGAGGTGAGTTTTAATTTCTTCAGGTGACGCCCTGAACATCTCCCTAGTATTTTTATCAGGGTTGCCGTAACCCTTTGTACCACTTTCGCAGTCCTGCTCCTTTGCAATTTATTTCTTTAAATCCACACCGAAATGCCTGAGCACGTAAAGCCATTAAATATTAAGTCCCGTGCTTTAATTTCAGTTCGCTCTTAAATTATGACCCTGTGCTTCTCACGGCTCCTTCGCATACGTAAAGACGTCATGGATATGTGTTTACATGTTTCGGAGGAAAATTACCTCCGCCTCTCCGTACAACTTAATGGCTCTTCGGATGCAATAAGTCTTGTGACCCGGCAGGCTACCTTGCAATGGATTTTGCCCGAGCTTTCACTTGGTGAGAACAACAGGTTACTCCTCGCTCATTAATGGCCACGGCATACGGCTCCGTGATTGCGGAGTAAGCAGGAATTCTGTTATGCGAGCATCTTCTTATGCACTCCTTGCACAAGTTCGCACAGGTTCCCAAACCTCAGGAGGACGATGGTTGGATGTCGACCTGGATTTACGGCCGGGTGACGGGAAGAATAACGTCTTGACGAGTTTGGTCGATGGATTTGTAGCGATCAGCGGGTGGTAACTCAGGGAGTTAAGAGGAGCACCGAGGGCAATAAATAGATAAACGACGAGAAAAAGACAAGTCTCGGAGAAAGTTTGTGAGTTGGAAGGAGAGAAGAATGCGGCAGAGACAAGCGACCATGTGACAGAAAGGTCAAGGATTTGGGTCTGTGGTATTTGTCTGGGAAATCCTGTCCTTCGCCTTCTATCATGTCCGCATGCATAATGAACAACAATACTTATGACAAACTGTCATAAATCTGTGAACAGCTCTTTCTTGCCTTCATGATTAAAGTTGCGAGGCGAAGATGTTGTGAGGATGGGAATGACATATCCCCGCCATCAAGTGAAATACTCATTGTATCAACTGTCTTTTATCAAAGATGCTCGATCATTGTAATTGGACGAAAACCTCGATCAACTTCCATTCTCATATGAGCTCAATAGACATTATATTAAGGGAGCTGGTGCATGGGAGGGACCAAGTCTTTGAAATACTTGCACGATATGCAACAGGACAATGAAGGTTAACTTCTGGCGGTGTTGAAGCAGGAAATGCCACCATTAGAAAACGGAGAGAGAGTTGTTCCTTAGGCTCTTGAATCAAGTATGCATCCAAGTGTGATGGTATTTTAAAAATATACACGGCTCCATCTGCTTAATAGGATTAACGCCGCCATTTCTCCAGACGGTGCTTGCACTTAACATTCGATTCCAGTCCTCTTGCTTCCATTAATGCCATGTGCTAGCAAGGCTATACAATTTTTATAGACGGTGGTATGAGAATGCTTATCTTCGCACACGCCATAATAACAGCCCCACTCTCGCTTCTGGTCATGTCAGTGACTTTCTACGCTTTTGTAGCTGAGCAGCGCCAAGCCAGACCATGTTGTAAAAGTAATGGTGGACACCTTGTTAATTTAGAGAGCCGTGGTCGTAAGCCGTAAAACTTGCGCTATGTTAGCACCGGATGTTGTCTCAGCGTCCCTGTTCCATAAGCCTTACTTAGTTTAACTGAGCCCTGGAGAGTTTTGGAAACAGACAATCTCATCCCTGATGTGAGGAATCCACGCAGGAAGGCTAGCGGTTACAATGGAGACTGTTTGCACAATCTGCCGAGGCAGAACTAGCCAAGGGAGTTCAGGTGAGCAAGGGTGAGATTCCAGCTTGATGTTTCGTGAAAAGTAACAAGGTTTTTGCAGATTTTCTCGGTTAATCTTCTAAAAATATGAGCACAAGTCTTACCTTGACTAGAAAACCGTATGAATGCTAGATGGGTTAGCTGACACAGGGGTAAACGCGGCTACACACAAGGGGGACAAGCGTACGGCGCAGAAGGCTCATGTTATATGACTGATCACAATAATTTCCGTGGCATGCTCAAACAGGTTTGACAATACCAGCACCGCTCAGCACCAGGAAAATGAAATTACGCTTCAAACACAAGCTATGATTGTTAGAAATATTGTAGTTGTTATAGAATTTGGACACTGGACAAAAAATTAGATGGAACCAACTGGAAAATTTACACTTGCAGGGGTAATTGAGCACTTCGACGAAGAACTTTCACTCGTGAGAATTAACAAACTGAGTGTACGTTAACGCGCTAAATATTTGGAGAAATTCCGTCTTTGAAATGTCAGGATGATAAAAATAGTAAATGGAGCGGCGAAGCGATGGGTACTCATGGTTTAGTCGTATGTGCAGTCCGTCGCGATGTGAGAGCGTCTACTGGTTGTTTTCTTTGTCATCGTCATCTTCTGCCTCTGTAGCTTGCGGAGGTTGTCTTGTTCTGGCCGTTGCAGAAGCAGCGCTATATTTTGCCCACAATTCCGCTCCTGAATTCACAGTATATGATTATCTAGGCGTGTGTACTCCACCACTGTCCTTATGTAAGTCTTCCGTGTACATAGGAGTTAACATGTGCGAAAATCTGTTCCGTCCTCCTGCCCGACTCCCTCGAATCACACCAAATGGCATGCGGAGCTCTGTAACCCAGTGCTTTTCCTCTTCACCCTGCCTGCAGCTTTCTCCCCTACGATTCCATCACTTCTTTCCCGTCTCGCCTAAAAGCACTAGCTCTCGACTCAGAGATGCTGTACTCCTTGGGAACAAATCGAGTTGTAGAGTAAATCAGAGGAGGATGGATGCCGTGATCTAGAGGAGGGTGAGTTTTGGAGAGAGAGATGCATGGAGATGAACCCGCACCAAATGGCTGGGCAAGCAAGGAAGCTCACAAGGGCTGGTTCAGTGGAACGCTTGCTTAGTTGGAGGCTTTACTCTGAGGAATGCTCTGTGATAAGTACGCGGGTGCGCGAAAACTCGCTATTGATTTTGCACAAATTCTTCCGAGTTCTCTGCGTCTTCATCCACAACAACACACGCTCATCTGCTTTCTCCCCTAACGTTTCTTCTCTGCTTCTTACCAGCAGACAACCGACTTTCTCCACTACCACAACGCTTACTTTCACCATTACTTAACCCAGAGGAGATGGAATCTGGATGATAAGAATGCTTTATAAACTCTAAGTTACTTTCTCTATGCTGGTCCTACGTCTACTTCTGCTTCTCCTATCCCTGATCGATGGCAATTTGTATACTCCGAACGTTGAATTCACCATCGACACAAGGGTGAATGTTTCTGGGAGCCATCTAGTTTTCGCCCTAAAACAAGTGCGCAATCCGGTACATTCTTCTTGCCGCCCGTAAATGTAAATAGAGCAGACCAACAGGGGTAAAACATATGCAGATTTGACGATTGATCCGGTATGAGCTTGAATGGTTAAACGCCTATAGACTGCAACGTTTTCCAAACCGGTAGCGAAAGTGCTACCTCAAAGGCCTCGGTCTATAAGAATTTAATGAAACGAAACAGAACAAAGATGGACCTTGTAACTGGACTTAATAAAGGAAATCAAAAGTATTGAATGGACTTCGGTCCTGAAGTAGGTCTAGATTCAGAAATGGTCATGAAATAGTCATGCGATGATCAGAAATGGTCGGAATTCTGCAAAGGGTCTGAAACAAATCCGGATTCAGCAAAGTTCCAATAATAAGTCCTGCACAGGTCCAGATTCTGCACTTAAATCCAATCAGATGGAGGGGGGAATGTAATCGAAACTGGCTAGTATTCAGTTAACTGAGCCGAAGATTTCCAGATGAACGAAGCTGTTCTTTACATTCAGTAAAGGCGGTTGCAACGATAATAATAACCGTAACTGTAAGTCTCAGAATATAGGGACAAAATATCAGCTAGATATCAATGAAAATTGGCACACCAGTAGTTTTTTTTAGTGGTGGATAATTTCCAGAAAGCTACGAGATGATGCGATTTGCGGTTCCTGAGATATTGCAAGGTGCATGCCCATTTCCTTTCTTCAGCCCAGCGTAACTACCAGAAGTTTCAAGTATCTGTTGCGTACTACCGTCTCAGCTTCCCTTGCTAAGACCTCGCACGTAACTTATGAAGATTGCAGTTCCCACTCGTCCGCTACGGGTTCTCATTAAATAACAC
>VRMD01000115.1:0-41392 GCA_009872375.1 Sminthurides bifidus
CTTCCCTTGGGAAAAAGCATTCATTCAATAAATGCTCCACACGACCATAAAGACTCAATACGAAGTAAGCGGACTTTGGAAGCAGGCGAAGAAAAACTCTTTCACTCTTTTCTGATACCGTGTTCAAAGCCTGCTAGCCTGACTTGATGTAGAGATTTCCCCAACCTCGCATTGGACCACTCTTGTCCACCTTTGAAAGATAGCGATGGAAGATAGGAATGGGATGCGTGTGATCCACCAACATTTGCATCCCTACTTATCACGTGAAGCTCGATCTGATTTACTTGACGGTTCCTCTATTTATGACGTGTCCGTCCGATCTGATTCACTTTCCGTTTACGCTATGCTGGAACTTTATCCCTAAGGTTTTATGAAGCTAGAGGCTGAGGCAGACCGAGGAGGAAAACAAGACTAAAGAATCCATCATTTCCTCAACCACGTTTATATCGTCACCGTCCGTCTCCCTCGGAGCGGGTAAGATTGATTTACAATAACAAAATTGAATACACCATCTTGTCTCGAGAGAGCAGGCGGTCGTCAGAGGGCTGGGCCACGCAAAACCATTGGCTCCATCCAGTCATTTGTTTGCAGATTGCCAAGGTAGAGGCTCGCGTAAACACACATGAGTAAAGCCTTGACTTGATCCTTGTCTCGGGGAAATTAATTCTCAGCGGGATTGGATCCACCGTCCACCTGCACGTGTGGAAGAAAGTCAAAAGGAAGAGTGCAAGTGGCCAAATTCCGTGCCGACTGAGCTCTGATCCTTGGCGTCTAACGGAATATTGCTCCGGTTCGAGATAATGCTGTAATGTGAATTATCTAATCTACGTGAGAGGTAACACTCTTGACTCCACAGATGTAGGCGAAAAGAAATTGTGTTAGAGTCCATACTTCAAAACTAGGCATGAGATACGGCGTCGTCTCATTACAGATGACGGGGGATGGAGAAATAGATAGGAGGCAGAGTATATAAGATGTAGAGAAGAGCAGCTTTGAAAAACAGTGGGTGTTTTTCCAAGTTTGCAAGCAAATTGCTCGCGTTCACCATAAGTGGATCTTCTTGTAGACTTTTGTCCGACAAGGTCCTTATGAAAACAGATGCTGAGGGGATTGATTGTCAGAGTTGAGAGCTTTTCACATTTGCAAAAACAAGCAAAAATGTTTTGCTTCCCCTGGCTGTTTTGTAACTGTCCCAGGCCAGTGGGGTGGGTATAGGTCGAAATATACGTTCCTCGGGATTAAAATTACCTTGCATATTTATTTATTTTTCTCGAATGCTTACTTGACCGGCTTTCATATTAAAACTGGGTGTGTGAATGGCCTGTTTGAGTGACTTGAGCTGAATTGAATTTAATATTTTAGTGAAAAGTTTGCATAGATGTGTGGCTGGCAAGGAGTGCTAGATTAAATAGAGGCGATCCTTTCACGATCTCGAAGCTTCAAAGACTATGGAACTTCCGCCATTTCCTAACGTCTTAAAGCGGTTGAGTAACTTCCTGTTCCTGTCTCCTGTCTGCTAAGCCAAAAAATGTACCTCCCTCTTTCAAGCTCACCCCTCCCCTACAAACGTTTACGTGTAGGAGGGGGTCGTCGACGAGGATAAATCTACCAAACTTTAAACGGCTGTAGCTTGGTAACGGTTGAGAATTTTCAAAAACTGTTTGAACCACTGTTTTTCCCGTGGCTGAATTAGTCTGAAACCACTCTTATCTCAAAAAGTCCAAAAATGGCCATTTTCTCCCAAAATCCATGATGGTTAGCCTTCCGATTTTCGCGAAAAATGGTCATTTTCTGGACTTTTTGAGATAACAGTGGTTCCAGACTAATTCAACCACGAGAAAAACGGTAGTGCAAGCAGTTTTTTGAAATTCTCAACCGTTTCTGAGATACAGGCGTTTAAACTTGAGGTTGATCACAGTCATCGACGACACCCTCTGTGGAGCATGTTTGTAGCCTATTTGGGAATTTGGCAACATTATGGATGCGAAGTGTGAAACGTAGAATGTGGAGCACTTGACAAAGCAACATTAGATGAGTTCGCATTTCGTTTATTTTGCCCAGCGCTCCGCGTCATTACCACCTTGCATGAGATGCAGGATCGACGAAAGCCAAATATTATTAGCCGATCTGGTTTCGCTTCACTTATCGCATGAACCGTTCCCTAAAAATAAACAAAGGCGTGGACCACATGATAGTACCTTGTTGACAAAAGTATCATTTCGATGTTGAGGATGCAGTCACACATGTTCTTAGAACCAAGGAAGTCAAATTTGGTGGAGCCAACGACAGTGTATCAGATGACAATTTCTTACCACGAAAGCATGATGCTTAAAAGCATCTGCACAAAATACATAAGGATCAGCACAGACGCGGTCTGCGACCCCCAGTGTCTCACGCATCGTTGATGGGCTGACAAATTAGCCAATTTGGCTCCAGGTTCTCATTACCATAGTATCATTACCATGTACTCCTACAATTTCTGCAGGCGACTATTAGCCTTGGCCGGTGTACGCATTTCGCAAGTGATTTACACGGAAGTGTAGGGGGAAAGTGAAAATCATCCGACACGTAATAGCAAACAGATGCGAAGGTTTCATTGGAGCCGGGGCGTGAAGCAAGGCAAATGCAAAGAACTAATTTTGCCAACTTGTAGTAATTTCTAGTTAAAATGACATCATTATGAGCCATATTTGAAAATTAATGGGGGCTTAAATCATAAGAACAAGGGCGGTTTAAATGGAGCTGTGATGAAATTGCATACATTGACCCTGCGGCAAGGGTAGCACGAATACAAAACGATGACAAACGACAGACGAGAAACGTTCCATAAGGGATGACCTGCTTCCATTTTTTTCAGGAATCAGTTCCACTATACCAAAGCTGAGTAAATACGCTGAACATTTCAGATGCAAACCACCAATGTGAGGCAAAACGGCCAACCGATTTATTTCACTTAGGAAAAAAGCGCTGTTAGAATTCAAGAACGAATAGGTTTGGAATATTTGTCGCCATTCTAAGCTCGAACGCCTATAGGTGCTAACACAGCAAATAATTGAAATTCAAGTAGTTCCTGTACAAGATTACGTGAATAAATAGCAGATTTTCTCCTCTGAAAGCCGATTCCATAATCTGGGACCATGTTTACCTCTGGCACCATTGGAACAAGTAATGTAGAAATGCAAACTGGCGTGAAATAGAACAGGCTCGCTCTCACAGATCCTCTCTAGAAGTTGTCTAGGCCTTGCACAACTGAAAAGAGAAGAGCGTGAAATGAAGTACGTAAGTTACAAAGTTAATACACGAGGTAGAAATAGAAACGTTGTCATAAATCAAATTATGTTCACGGAAGATACTATATGAATGTTATACTGTCTCTGATTCTGCTCTGGGCATAGAGGCAATATTTGCAGGTCATCGTAGCAAAATTATCAATGGAGCCATTACTCATTCTTTACAGGGACAGGACGAACGTGAGTTTCATCGGCAGGCCCATCTTTTCTTCCAGCCTTGCCTACCTTGGCTTTGGTCACCAATCACAAAATTGTGAACGGTATAATGACTTTGATTTGAATTTACGGAGTCTGATTGGCATCGCAATCGTAAATATCATACGATACCACTGCTTCTGCAGCTTACCATGTGCCCTAGCCCATGGTAGTAGATTAGGTAGGGCTATAAAAATATCTCACCTCCATTCCTAATTTTGCGCCGCATTCGGTCAACATGGCGGCGTACTTGCAGTTTGCGTCCTTGATGGTACCGAACTTGGCGATTTTTTCCTCTGCAAAAAGATGCAGCATGTCGTCAGCAAAATGTAAACGTTAACCGCAAGTTGGTCAGAGAAGTCAGAGCTTGGATGCAAAAAAACTGCTTTTCCTTGAGACACAAGCTGACATTTTATGATCGTGCACAACTTACTTGCAGATGTGATGCAGGATTTCACACCGGCCGTGGCTTTCTCCTGGAGGGCTGCTGGTGTGATGGCTTGGACCTGAGAGACCATGGCGCTTTCAATAGCCTCTCCGTTGTCGTCGAACTGAAAGGAAGGTAATATTGTAGCATGTGTTTAGACTTTGTTCGGTTCACAATGTCGTATGTGGCTTTATTGTCAGGAAATCTCAAGCGCGAACATGTGTTGCACACGGCATAAAATCAATTACCAATTTCATGGACGTGAAGAAGCATTGAGCGAGGCACTGGAAAGACAAAAAAGTGGAGCTATAAAACAGACGTAATTATGCCACAAATCGTGGTGAAAGCAGGTGGAAATGACTTGGTCCTAGTGTAAGGGCCTTCCGTTCCTGCATAACCTGGAAACTTGTGGTAGATGACTTGTGGGGAAAATAGATTACCTTATCTTCGTAATTAGTGGCTTGCATGTTGTGGTAGTCCAAATTCGTAATTCCAATTTTACCAATGCAGGCAAGTGCCGTGTTCATGACTTCAGGCTTGGGGTCGGTGAAGCATTTGTAGTCCGCGTCGCCTGCACTGAAAGCTGATTAAGACGTTGATGGCGACGAAAACGGCCATTAAGGCACTGCGGAAGATTAATGTTTGGCTACTCATGGTTTAAAGGTGGGCTGAGCTTATGAGCTGAAAGTTATGGTTTTGGTAATTGTAGGTTTGAACAAGTAGGAACGAGCACCTGGTCTAATAAACTTGAACTGACAGGAATGGAGTACTGAACGGCATTTTATACTTGAATTAAACTTGAATTATCGGCGTTACATAAACGGGTATGATGGTGCAAATTTTGAACAATTTAAAAAAATGAATTGACCTTTTGTCCAGTTGAGTTTTTTTTGGAACTTCTGCAACGTCAATTGAGTAATAATGGTACCTGTCGGTCTGAATCAGGGCCTTCATTGCTATCAATGTTGTTGAATGCAAGTTAAATGTGGATTTCGACAAAGATAGTCAAATTGCTGGTTTTGTTGTTAACAGGTAAATAGGAGATTTGTCATTTACGCACTTAACCTGCCAGTCCATCTTTGCCAAGGACATATCACAACCGAGCCTTCATGTTATCACATCACTGTATGGTCGGAGTTAAACGTTTGGATGAAAGGAAATGCATTCACAAAGGCATTGTTTGATAGAAGCCAGATGAGCTTAATCATCGCTTTGTTAGCATGAGCAATGATGGCTAATCAGGAGGGGGACTCTATCTGAAAATGCCAGAACTGTGATGCCAATATGAATTTAGTTCATGAAACCAGGTGAATCATTCGTGCACTCTCTAACTTTGCTAACGCGAATCCTAAAAAGTTCTTCAACCACAACAAAAATATGAAGCATCGATTTCATTGGTTTCATTGATCATGAATTTTCAAAATAATCGGAACATGATGTCTGATTCACAGGGTGCATGATTTTAGGAACTCAGAAAAAGTCAACAATGTTCTTTAAGCTAACAGCATGTTTTTAATTCCGTTTCAAGATGAAATCCTCACAAAAAAGAAAAGGAGGGCCTTGACTGAGCCTTTATCAAAAAACAAATGAACTAATATGGAATTAAATGTTGCTGATCCTGTTCTATAGACAAGTCCAAGAAGGTGGTTCAGGGCCTTTTCGTGTCTCCACAGTTTTTTCGACGTTTTAGCCGAGATTCTTCACGTCTGACAAAGCTGCATGTAAAATATTTTAGAATAAACGTTTGATTTTCTCCAGAAAACTCATGAGCGCATGATTACAAATACTTTCATGAGATGACTTACCGGCTCAAAAAGACGTTCATTCAAACAAAGACCCAAGAACAAGGCGTATTTGCAAGGAGCAGCTCCGATTCCTCCGTAGGCTCCTACCTGAGCATCTATTAAGAATCAAGGGAAGGATTTAATCCATAGAATCTTTAAGCAACTCTAAACACAATATTGTTTTCAAAAGCTTCTACAACCGTGCATTTACCTGCAGTCGCTATGCATTCTTGAGCAGCAGGTTCCACTCCGGTATGTCTGGCTTCCGGAACTACGTTTTTAGCCCAATTGACAATGGAATTCCAAAGAGGCTGCAGCATCTGGACCGATCTGGACAACATTGGACAAAATTTCAATACAAGGACCAGGTAGGCGCAGGATTTATAGTTACCCAAAACCTAGCTATTGATAACGGTATTGGAATCTAAAGCCTCTTACCAAATTCAGTTCCGAGTAAAAGCAACGAGTCAAGCACTGCAATAAAATAATACATTGAGTAATTGTTAATTTTACATATTTAACAGCAAATGCAAGCTTACTTGATACGTTGCATGCACCTACTACCCCCTTTAAAATCATGAAAATCCACCAACCTGATCTTCATATCCGTTATTCTTCAAGTTGTCCAAGTACTCCTCGGTAAACTGATCCGGAGAAAGGCCCACTTGCTGAAGGCATTTATTCAACGTTACCATTTCAGTTAGCGACGGCAGCTTGCAAGCATGGTTCACACTTGGAGTCTGAACTTCCGGCTCTTGAGCGTTCGCAAGTGCTGCCACTTGAAGACCCACGTAAATGGCCACTGCTAAAAAAAGTTGCATTTTCGGATTTCCGGAACGTATTTCCAATGGCAAAACCACAAAGATTCCTTCAACTTTTAAAAAGCTATTGGGTTCATATAACTTCTGTCTCAGGTTGCTGATTCTATGACTGTGCTAGCTTGTGGATTGCTTAGTGTCAGAACGCTGATTGTCGTTCTAAGCTGCCAAAGGCCAATAGGCGAACGTAGCTTGGTATGTGTGAAGTATACCGAAAGTGACGAAAATTCAAAATTTTATCTCATCTTCATTTTGTCATCCTAATCGCTTCGGCTTTAATACGCGGACGAAGGAAGGGCATAGCTATTATATGGAATGACAAGAGGATAAATTGGGAAGCCTCCGTACTTTCCAGTGATTTTATACCTCCCAATAAACGTTTCTGACCAAGGACGCCATGATTTGTCCTCCCCCCAATTGCTATTAGATTTTCTATTTTTGAAAATCAAAAACCGGAAAGAATAGCACACCAATTGTCAAATAGGTCAAAGTCAATCTACTCCATGGGTATGACTCATGATGATCATCTGATTATGAAGAGAGTAAAACGTTTTCATTCAACCGGGGCCACACAGAACGGAATCCAAAATCAAAGTCTGATTTTAACTAATTCCCTGCTTTGCATCCGGTACTATAGCCCTAGTCTTTGTCAAAGCTTTGAGGAGCGCAAAATTGTACTAACATGGAGAAAGATGGGAAAAGGCCAAACGAATATTACGAATAATGCATTGGCAAATATAACTATTCCCTTCCCTGTTCCTTGACTTCAGCTATTCTATGATTGCTGTCCTGAGTATTCGAAGTATAATAGTAAAGCATAACTATAAAAAGAATAGTCGCTATCTCTCGATAGCCTCGTTGCGTTTTGGTGGTTTCCCTAAAATAGCATTGTGCAATGATAGTATTTTAGACCGTTAGACAAGAACTAAACTAGGAGCTCTACTTTATAGTGCCCATGAAAATAGGATGTTTGTAGTTCCATCTCCTGCAACAATATGCAATAGTAGCATGCATTGTACAGAATCTCAAGCCTACAACAGCTCCAGATAATTATACCATCACATTTGGAAACCACAATGTCAAATTGATAAGCCTTTGGCGTACTTTGCGCTTTACTCAAATGATTTCATGACTATAGCTTCTTCAACTTGGTCAAGTTTCCGGCAAAAGTCATACGGCCATAAGAAACTGTGAGAGTGATAGTGTTACATGATAAGAAACCTGGTTTGCATTTCGCACTACGCTGCTGTTTTGTTTTCTAGCATTGTTTTCCTTCAGGAGAAATGGTTTTGCATTCAAGGGATGCGGTTCACCAAATTGGCGTGAGGCAAAGCAACCGTGCATATGAAAACTATAGGACTAGGAATGATAAAGAAATCCACGGACGTTATCCAGTGGCAAACTGAGGAGCTTGTGATCACATCATTAATTCTCAGTAGCGTTCATTGCTCAGATTAACCGTCTATTAATGAAGGTTTGCAAGGCTTGCCTCTGAGGTGGAAGCCAGTTTCATTGTTAACGTGAGTTCAGTACAGAGGAATTCGGAGCAATGGGAAAAGAAGTCAAGACTTGGTTTTCCGTTATCCAGCGGATTATTTTCGTTATCGTGATGGTGAGTACCAGTTTGGACAATAAAAATCTGTACGTACGTATAGCTTCCTATTTTTAAAATTGATTTCCCTTCTGCAACAATAATGAGTGTGCTTTGATCTTTGATGTTTTCCTTTAGCTCGCTTCCGCGGGATTCATGGCCGAATGTATCTTCATTATGTATCAAGCAATTCGCCATTTCAATAGCCCTCCTATGGAAAATCAGGGAAATACCCTTAATGGAACCAACAGTGATCTGCATTTCGATACGATACATGCCAATTTTCTGAAAATATTAATTGCTTCAACAGCTCTCGGCATAGCGGCTGCTTTCATCAGCCTGGTCGCATCTTTAAACGGGTGCTCGAGCTCCAAAGTAAGTTGAATTGTCGTTGAATGCAAGAAACTTCCTATGTTAACATTTATGTGTTTGATGGATTTGTCTAATTAAGTAATTTTGCGCAAATTTACAGTACCGCTTCAGACGTTCTACTCGAGGATGGATGATTGCAAACTTTTTCGTCGTTATCCTTGGACTTCTGAGTTTCATCTTGCCTTTGTGCTACGATCCAGAGACAGGAAACAGCTTTGATAGTAGCAGACACGTCTTTACTGCTATGAAAGGGGTAGGGAGCTCCGTGTTGGAAACGCACACTTACACTTCAATTATTTCCCAAGGCTACTTGCGCCCCTACTACGTCGCAGTGGGATTGTATGTGGCCCTTAGTATTAATAACCACGTTGGTGTCCGGCTTCTTTTTCCCTTGCAGTGGAAAGGATTACGATGATATTGATGCGCAGAGCATCGAAACTGTGTCTAGTAAGTATGACTAGAAGTACAAATTAATATCATTAAGAGCAATGATCAGATCTAATGTTGTTCAAATATCTCATAGACTTACGTCGCTAGAAAACTTTAAGATGAAGAGAAACTGTAATGGATATTTATTTACTCCATGATGGCTTGTGACCGGTGAATAACAAGTTGAAGATTAGTGTTTGCAATGTCAATTGTTAAGCTACACATACTACGATTGATCCTACAATTCTTTCTGGTCAAATAAAGTTGTAAATTTATAAATCACATGCAAGAAGTCAGGGAAAGCATTGAATTAATTAGTACCTACGGGTCGCGCCAGTTGTCGCTTGAATGTAGGAAATAGGAGTGCGCGGATTTCGACATCCGTTCCAATTATTGCCGTTGCTGACAGTCTCAATATGCATCTTGCGATTCGTAACCACAGAGGCTTTAGCTGAGGGATGTCGCCAATCGCATGCTGAAAGACTATTTTTTTCCATTAACGGGCCGGTCATTGGTGAAACGTGAGAATTCCGAGAGGTTGGCTTGGCATTGCCGATGGACTCGACTGAGAGGAAACCATTGCTTGGAGATTTAGGAGACCTCCAATTCATGTCTGAATCACAGGCTTTCTGAGCTCGATGATGCGATCCTTGCATTTGGATGGGAGCAGTTCGAACACGGCTGTTTCTGTCAGATCCAACATGATTTCTTACGGAACCAGACTTCGTTGATGTGACACCTGCATAATCCAAAATTAAATATTCAAGTTCAATTCCTTCTTCGTTACTGCTGGCAATAAACCCGAAACTCAGACGTACCGTGTTTTTGACAGAAACTTAGTAGCTCCTTCGACACGTCGCGCATTTCTATGCCACTGCCGCTCATTACAGATACCTGCCACTTGCCGCTCTGTAAGCAAAGATTATTACGAAGTTGATTGGGTGAATCCGATTTATCATTGTAAGAACGTCTTAAGATTCTAGTCTAACCTGTTCATCAAAGTTGCTGAATTTGACGGTCACAAATTGATAACCTTCCACTGGACAGAGTAAATCCAAGGCATAATTTGATACCATGCGTTGTACCGCATACGCTTTGCTTCGACGCAAGCAATCCTCACTTTCAAATCCCTTCAAACCTGCTGGTATACTTTGTGCCCGTGCGTCAGCCAGAACCTCTTTTAGCATATAATGAATATCTGCTTCATGAGTAATAAGCTCTCCCCCTTCGTCAACAAGTTTTACCTGCAAAACAAAAACGGTCATTAAAATTTCAAAAAAACTATGTTCCAATGTAACGGATCAAACTCGCAAGATGTTTAGCGCGGGCATACCCGATGCATGTTGGCAAAGCTGTCATAGTCAGGCCCAAGGTACTTTCCTCTCACGCAATTTGAAAGATTATCCCGAAATATAATGACGGGAAGTCCAGGTACTAAGAACTTGGCATTCACAACCGTCCCGGATTCTCCAGGTGCATTCAATTTCTTGTACAGAGCACTAAAACAGATCAAAAAAGTAAGCATAATTGTCACAAAGATGGAATAACACAAAATTGTATTCGAAACAGTACATAAAATGCGCTTACCTCCACTTTGGGCCATATACATCACGCAAAGCTTTAACCGCAGACATCCGAACAAGTTCGAAATTAGTTGGTGAAACGAATCTAACCACTTTAAAGCTGTCAGTCATTCCTGGCTTCAAAAATGAACTTTCTTCCGGATATCTGGCTGTATTAGGGATGAAACTGTGTAACTTCGTTGCAGCTTTACACCAATATGGTGCCTCTGGTTTTACATCTACTTGCTTTCCTAATCCCAACTTCAAAGATTTAGAATTCATTAAGCGCTCGATCATTTTCTGACGTTCCTTCGACATTAAGATGACGAAGTGTCCTGAGCAACTATTTGCATCAGAAAAACTTGACAATGGCTTTAAAACATAACGATCACTCCTCCACTTAACATTGTTCACTAAATAAGCAACAAAGTTGTCTGCGTTGGAAAATCCCCAAGCTTTGATCGGAATCTGTACATGATATACGCTTTCGTACAATTGGACCAGATCATCAGTCTTACACATTCCGTTGAAAAGCTTCAAAAGTGATATTAATTTGTGATAGATTCTCCACATTGTGTCCATTGGAGCGGCAATTAAATTCTCTAAATACGACGGGTACAGAACAAAATCATTGTGTGGGCCATTACTTTGCGTAAACACTATGTGGTTCAAGTCTGCCAAAAAATCTGATATTGTATGATAACCTAAATTTTGAAAATCCGGATAGTAACTGAATTTCTGCTTATACTCATACAAAAACTGACTGGCCACGATTCCAGTTGGATGCTGACAAATTAAACTGTATATGTTGACTGCAAGCTTTTCAGCTACTCCTCGATCATCCCTATGAGACTCCTGCGGAGGTACAAGTCTGCATCCCTCGTATGCACTCATTTCAGGATCGAACTGAGCCAAGTTAATTGGCGCTGACGACAAGGTCACTATCTCATCCATAGTAATTCGCTTCCTCGGTAACGAGAACCATTCTTTTCCTGACGAAGTTCCCCGTGAAACAGATGCGAACAAATTCAGCTCTTCAGGTGTGAAGCCAGAAAAATCAGGCGCAGCAATCACCATTGGTTGAGGACAAGACTCGGCAACCAACTTTGCCAACAGTTGCTCTTCTTTTTCCCATTCTTTAATTTCTTGAATTCTTCCTTCCTTGTAAGCGTTGAAAATCTTTCCGTACTTTGATGATTCTGGATCTAAATCCCCATACAGTCTCGCAAACTCAGTTTGCAAGTTCCCTTCCTCCAGCTTATCTTCCAGAGGCATAACTTGGCAACCAGCGGAGATCTGAGACAATCTGTGCCACCTCTCCTGCTCCATGCAGAGTCGCATGTATTGGGAAAATCGATGATAAGGAAACACATTTTTCCCATTTACGACCGGTTTTCGATTGCATTTCAGCGCCATTTCAGTAATCCCCGCATCAGGTACTAAATGAGGCACATTGGCATGAACTTGAGGAGTACCCATGACTCGAAACTTCCATTGGGTATACCCTCTTCAGCATGAATCATTCGAAATTATTGGCTTAAGTTGAGCAAATCCTAGACGACTTCTCCGACGATTAAAATTGACTTCTTCAAGTTTAGCTGCGGTTCTACCTGTCCATTTTTTAAGTTGGCCCTGCATAAAAAAGATTAAATCCTTGAGTATTCAGTATAAACCATTAGCTGCCTTAACTGACTAAATCCTCACATATGGCTTTTCTCAATTACCTCAGCCTTAGAGAGCTCATACCGAAGACCATGTTTGATTTCCAGTCCTGATCTAGGAGTACCTAGAAGATCAACAATGGCAACCCGCGATGCTATTAAAAGTGGATTCAAATGTATGATGACGACCTGTAAAACAATTGAATGGTTACATATTATTATCAGATTAATATTAATAATTAATAGCCTTCTCGAGTATATCTTTAGCATGAAATATTGAATAAAAACAAAAAGAACTAGAACCATGAAAAGAAATTATTCTGCCTTGCCGTACCTAAGACAAGTATCGACAAAATTGGTTGTTTAGTAGTCACCGTTGATTAACTTTCACAATTAAAACAATTGAAAGAAATGTAATTTCACTAAAGAAATGTGCGACCGTATTTATAATTTGGTTAAGTGTCGCTTCTGAGTTAGACAAAAACACAATTTAATTTTTAGACACTTTTTCACTAACTGCTGTTATATATATTCCTTGGGTTGGACAACACAGAATGAAAGGACAACTCCGTTGAGAGAATGCGAATACAGTGAATACATACAAGTTGATCACATGGTGTTTAAATAGGACTTTCCAATAGAATTTTGTACCATTTCTAACAGGAGTGGGTACTGAACAAAAAGCTTCCGTTTTCTTATACTTGTAGCTTCCCATTAGCTTCATAGGCATAACAAAGCATACTTTTAACCTACAATATAGATTGCGGCTAGTATACTATGTGTGAATTATGGAAGAAAAGATTGGGAAGCTTTTTGTTCAGTACTCACTCCTGTCAGAAGAGTTTTCCGTTCCTATCTTATAGCATTGTGCCGATCCGAAGACATTCGTGATGCTTTCACAATTGTAATGTGCACTTAGGCAGTGTTTATCTGTGTACCGGTTCTAATGTTTCATATTGTACCAGGTTTCACACTTAAGATTAACCTCTGACGTACCGAATCATGGATTACAAAGTTCCATAATTTCAATTCCAAGGACATTGCATTTGGTTCTGGCAAATTTTTTGCTCGCAGTCCCCAGATTACAGGTAAATTATAATCAGATTAGTATATATACATATAATGTTGTTAACTAGTGTTAATTATTTTCTGTGCTGGTGATGTGAAAGGATAGCTTCTATAAATTCAACTCAGCTTTCAAAGGTTGTCAGATAGTGCAAATTAAGCTCGACTCTTTCAAAGTTGCAGGTAATTGAAACAGATGATATGAGAAGGTCTATAATTTTAAATGCTGCATTTCCGTTTCCTTTCTGTTACGCATTGAATGTGTGAAAACGTATGCATTTGGTTGGTAATTGGGGTTTCATTTTGGATTCGAACTACTCAATAATTTTCGTTGTCATTATTTTGATTTGCAGATTGGAAACCGTGACCTTGTCCTAACTACGACCGGCTTCGAAATGCTTCGAAAAATTGGTTACCTCGCCGTTCCAGTAGGCATTGTAGGTATTGCTTTTGCTAAACCTGCAATTGCTCAAGCTGAAAAATTGAAAACGTCAGCAGCATCTAGTCAAAAAGCCAAACCGTGGGATGTGTACTGCGAACCCACCAGCTCCACGTAAGACATTCATTGAAATAGTTTTGCATCGTTGTTTAACTATTAAGAACATCTGAGGGCAATTTACCTGAATATTCCGTTGTAGGAAACCTGTTCAAGAATGTGAGATGGAGAAAAGTGTGCAGAGTTTTGTGGCCACATGTAGGCAAGAAGTGACCCCTATTTAGGATGGTATGGTGGAAACATATTCGTCAGCAAAAGCTACAGTTTTAGAGACCTCGGAAGCTGTCATGAGTAAGTGGTCGCTGATAGCTGTAGATGATTTGTTGACAATGACTTCCTTGTCGGTACGAGAAATGACCTTACATTTAAGACATGTTTTTGGTGTTCCAGATCACGTAAGGTATCTGCAGACTGAAGCCACGGACGAAGTAAAAGCAGGAACGATCGCTGGAGCATTCGTCCTTGGGTACATCCTGAGCCTGAGGAGAAGATTTTTAAGGAAGTTATTCAATGCCTCGTTGTTAGCTACTGCCACAGGAGCGATAGCATATCCTAAGGAGTCTAAATGTATCGCTAGAAATGGAGTCATCATAGCTAAAAGTGCGGTGTCCGACGTTTATGGTGCTATGTCAGGCGGTAGTGGTAGATGAACTGATAAACAATGCATAGCTATTTGTTAGTGCGAATGAAGTAGCCTCTTAACCGGTGGATCACTTAATTGGTGCAGTGTTCTATATTTATGAAGAAAGCGTCTTCGAAATGAAACAGCTCTTACAATTTGAAGTTATTTCTAAATCGTAAGCGAGCGTAGGTTCCAAAACAAGTATGCAAATAAAACAGTGCCGGTAAGTATAAGATTTGGCTGAAGCTGATGATTTGTTTTTCATTTCTGAGTGCTGCTTAAGTAGTCTTTACGTCTCATTATTTCTAACTGCTAGAGTACTTGGGGTGCATTGATAATTTGGCAAGATTTATCAGAGACGTGTTCGATTTCCATATATTAGGCAAAACTAATTATATACCCCAGCTCAGGTCGCAGCTGATTTAGCGTTATTCAAGACAAACACTTTGAAGTCTGGTGGAACCTCTTCGTCTCCGTAAAGCTTATCACAAAAGTAAACCTAGAACACAGGAAGGTAATTGATATCATGGAAAATGTCGGCTATCACGAAGATATAAAAGACATTAAGTTAATGTATCAAATAGGTTACCCTTCGTATTCTGCAATTAGCGTGGATTTGCACTCTAGTGGTTTCCACGTATTGAGTTCCATAAATCTTTTTGGTAAGCTCGGACAGGTTCAAATGTAGCTGAAAAGTCGTGCATGCTCATTACAATCGAAAAATTATTTCCAAAAATTGCACCTACTGTAAGCAGTTAGCGATTTACCTGATTCCAACCTTCTTCCAACTTCATGGGCAGAAGTGCTGACAAAGGTCGAACCCGAGTAGCAGCCTGGAAGTTACATGGACGGAAGCGCCTTCGAAACCCCGTGTCATCCAATATCTGCATGCAAGAAATGTTTTCAAATCAGCCAAAATATTGTGCCAATGACAGCAATACAGTATGTAATCCGTGGGCTCATGCATGAGCACCTGGACTTCGAAGGAAAAGTATCTCTTCATATTCTTGACAACCAGCACCAAGAAAGGAAGCCGAATTCCCAAAGTTTGTTGAGGGCCGATTGGAGCCGTAAGAAACGTCGTGTGGACATTACTTCCCAATATTTCAATCGCAAAGGAACGAATATCTGGATCAGTAACGCGCTTTATGTGCCCATTTCGAACCTACGGAGTAAACCAAGTAAGATATACCAAACAAAACAGTCCAAATTCTCCATTGATGCATTTCAGTGTAATAGTTTTAGCGAAACATAAACTTAATTTATGCACTTTCACAGTTACAGGAGAACGGTTACTTGCTTCTCCCAGATTTCTAGAGGTCGTTGACCAATAGCGTAGAGGATGGACAAGAAACCACTTTGGTAAGTGTTCTTGAAAATTGATGCCGATGGATTAAGTGTGGCAGCAGCCATGGTTGGATATTCCACTGGAGAAATCATCTGGATATTCTGCATCAGGCAGGGCAGTAGAACTTTAACGATTTGCAACTAGAATATTTTATTTCGGTCTTGAGACTTTAAATTTAACGACAGCTAAGTCACAGGCTAATTGTTTTCTTAAACTGTTCCTTCACTATTGTTGAAAGAATGAATATGTTTTCGAATCCCTACGCGATAATCAAGAGCGTTTTGCCATGCCATTGCATTGTTTACGAGGCAAAACTCCTATTTCGATCATCAGTAGCTGAAGGTCGAGTTGAGGGATGCATTAGTTTCTGTAGTAACAATTTTAAACTTCATACCGGGATGCCTCTGACGAAATTTTGAAGGAGAATCCTCTTTAACGGCTCCTAGGCCTTTGCTTAACTTAAAATTAAGTCTTACGGTTAAGATACAAAATTTTTGACATATAGTTCAGATAAGCGTACTTTAAGCCTTCTAATGACAACTTGTAAGAAAACCGTTTCTTGCTTAAAGTGTGGCAACAAAGAGATATCCTCTACTCCATTCATCTGAAGCTTTTGATGCAACGATGACCACGATTCCATCTTCAATGATGTTGTTGATTTCCGGGTGACGCATTCCAGGTGTGCTGACTATTACGCTACAAGTCTTGCTAATGAAAAGTCAGAGAACAGAAATTTAGGCAATGTTTTCTGCGAATTTCGCTCGAATTCTACACTTCAAGCTTTTGTGCTTACAATCGCATACTTTTTTCAATAATCATCTTGTGAAATAGGAACAGACTGACAATCATGCTGTCGAAATTGGAATCATTAGCGATCGCAGTTATTGTTGCCCGGTCTTCAAATCCTTCTTCAAGGAGTCAATCTCAAGAAAAGCCAGGACGTTTCTTCCCTCTCCTACGGAAATCTTGGCTTGCACATTGCGAGGACTGTTGCCCGCCGTAAGGAGAAAAATTAACAATTTATTTCACTAACTCCTACCGATCTGAAGCTGCAGTTGCATAACAGAACTGACTCTGATATCGTTTTTCTTAGTAACTAAACCTCTGGCATAAATTCTTTTTCTGGCTGCAGGAAAAGGGAAAAACTCTATGAAATCGAAAAATGTTCCCCCAGTTATCAAGATGTTGGTGGTGGGAAAGACAGTGTGAGTTCGGCATACAACTCTGCCCAAGATACGTTTCTGCAAGTTTATGGGTCCGTGATGTGTAAGTTAAAAGTAACGAATGATTAAGCAACCGCTTTCACATTTGACTGTGTTGATCTGTACCCTCTGCCTCTTCCATATTCTTGTGGTAACTTTGAACCTGAGTTAAATGGCATTTCAGTAAAACTCTGTTTATTTCTTGTACAGCACACGTTAAGTACTTACAAGACGAAGCCACAGATGAGGTAAAAGCCGGCGCTATCGCAGGAGCTTTCGTCGTGGGTTATCTGCTAAGCTTCCGAAGGCGGTTTATGAGGAAAGTGTTTAACGGGACACTTTTGGCAGCTGTTACAGCATCAATAGCCTACCCCAGGGAAGCAAGATGCGTAGCCAGGAACGGGTTCTCCATCGTTAAAAGTGCCGTGTCAGATGCCTACAATGCCATTGCCTCTAAAAGTGGTGAGAGCAATTTACGTATTCGTAGGTCACATTCATGTTCCTTCAAAGTTATCTTCTTTTTTCTCCAATTGGTTACGATAAAGCTGGTTATGATATGAAGCATTAAAGACATAAAATTTTATTACCGTTACAATATACGTGCAGAATCCAAGGAATGTCGCCCCAAGTCTAGCAAGAAGAAGAAAAAGACTGAAGGTGAATGAAAACGCTCAATCCGTTGTTCAATAAATAACATCTTTAATTCAGTTTGTATCAGTTCATTCTGTTAAGAAAGCGAATTCATTGATTATTTGGCAGCTTGTAATTACTAAAGATGGATACATGTAAATATTATTTCGAATAGCTGCAAAGACGAGGAGTTTATTTAAGTTTATAAAATTAAATGGCAGAAAAGGAACCGATGCAGTACAATTAAGAATGAAGTACAAAATTACATACTACGAAGATTAGGCCAGAGCCAGACAGGGTCCCGAAAATCATACCAGCGCAATCTAATTACTGTACACGATTTACAATTATCACTTTACAAATTGCGTGGGCTCTGCATTAGGAGGGGCTTCGCTTTATCCAAGAAGGTCAGGTCGTAAAGGTACTACATTTCAAAGACGACTCGTCAATCATTAAAACTATAGTCTGTTGATGTATAAAAACTGGGAAGTCATAATTAATAGTAGTGATAAGGCGTCCAAGTTGAAATCAAACCAGACTCCGTCGACTGAAACCAGATGACTGTTGCTGACACACCGGATTTACCTGCAAGAAGAAAATCCCTTTGGAGTTCTTTTGAAACGAGCAAATGAAGATGAATTCAACCTCAGCCAGTACTTCTGTTCATTTAAAGAATTTTGTTTTACTACTCACCAGGAATTTTCCTTGTGCACAGACTTAATCCGACACAACCGTTCATGTAGCTGAACCTTGCTGTGGTCATTAAATGACCGTTCGCAAAACTGGCAGCTCAAAGCAGTTTGTAGCGAAACCATGGCTGCTTGCGCCGTTGCCACGGCTGTGGATTTTGCCACCTTCGAGGGGCTTATAGTCGCCCTTATCGCCACCACAGCTGGGGTCGAGAAAGGATTTGGTTCCCGGTAGTCCTCCTTGGCCAAGGCTTCTCTCTTTCCAGTGCTGGGAATCTTAAATACCTTATTTTGGGTTGCTTTCCGGTCTTGGTCCTTCTTATGTTCAGTAGGCTGGCGCTCCTCACGTTTAGGACTCTTTTGACGCAAGCCTAAAGAATCCAGTACAGTATGAGAGCTGTTGTTGTCAGTCTCTTTTGTCTTGGCCATTTCAGGCCCCGAGGCTGCGTTCGAAGTATTGGCATCTCCGTTGATCGGACGGCGAAATCCTCTGGAAAGGGGGCTTGGACTTTTCTTGACGCGAGGGTCGGGCATTGGCTTCTGTGCTGTACTTGACTTGGTTGATGTTTGTGGCTGACGACTGTTAGTTCCCTGGTTTAAGTGCGGCCGAGCATACGGATTCGGACTGGGTTTCTTAAATAATCCGTCTTCTTTCGTAGGATTACTACTACCGGAATAACCTGGGCGTGAAGTTGGGCTAGGCTTCTTAAACACTTTGTTTCCAGGCAAAGCATTGTCCGTCCGGCGTGCGGAGTTCGTCGCTGCCTTCTGGTCTCCGTTCGAGGAAGCTGGAGCACGAGGCTGAGGTCTTGAAGGGGCTGTCTTCTTCCTGATTTCATTTGTAATTACAACATCTGAATCTCTGGAATTCTTGGATTGCGTTCCGTCCTTTGTAGAGGCCGTTCCAGCTTCCGAAGATGGAGCATTCAAAGGTGGAGGATCCAAAGATTGAGAATTTGACCCGCTTTCATTGCTGTCCCCCTGCTTTCCCTTTGTCTCAGCCATGAACTTGAGCAACGAAGGGCTTATTTTTTCAAAAGCTGCCTTTTTTGGAATGAACGGCTCGTAAGGCTCTAGTCTATTGAGACGTACTTTCACTGAGTCGTCCACTTTCGATCCATTGGCACTGATTGCGTTTGTAGCGGTAGCACTCGCAGAAGTTTGTGGAGCCTTCCGGGATCCGGCAGCAGCCAGGAATTGTTCCACCCTGGCATTGATTAACTCACTAGCAGTCATAGAAGAGGCTGGTGGAGGTGAAGCTTCCTTGTGCTTGCCATTATTGCCGGATTTCTTCATCACAATTGTCTCCTTAACCACGGAGGTGATGGACGCTTCCACAGCTGCTGCTGAACTAACAATTTCAGCTTGAGTCTCTGAATGAATNTTATTGCCGGATTTCTTCATCACAATTGTCTCCTTAACCACGGAGGTGATGGACGCTTCCACAGCTGCTGCTGAACTAACAATTTCAGCTTGAGTCTCTGAATGAATGATTGCTTCCCTGTCTTTTTCGCTGGTTTCGTCAACAGGAGTCGGAGAGTTGGAGCTTCGAAATTCAATATCACTTAAGTCATATACTGGTACAACTTCAATCTCCATCTCCACAGATGTCTCGGAAGCTGGTTTCTTGCCAACTTCTCTATGAACCCTCGTCTCATGTCTCCTCATCGCAGCTAGGTCTCCAAACTTCCGGTCGCACGACAAGCATTGTATGGTTAGCACTTTGTGGCTCGTGTTGACATGGGACACGAGCTCTATTGTTGATGAAAACTCAGAATTGCACAAATCGCATGCATACGATGAGGCATGTTTTGAAGTAGGGTACAGGAGCTTGTGATGAAGCTACAAGTTCTGCTACTGGTGACTTTCTGCTCTCGGGCTCCACGCTAAGTTCCATTTCCGGCACAAGATTCGCAAGCGGGGGCGATCTTGGAACATTTTCACGAGTTAGTTCAACATGGTCGTCTTCGTCAACAGATGATTGGTTTTCCGGGTACTTCCTCTTCCTCGTCCTCTTAGTAGCTTCAGCCGCCACTGGCTCTTTCATAAGCAGAGGGGCAACTGCACCGACTGGCAGCTGATGTTGCATGAGAGGATGTCCTTGTGGCATGCTACACATAATCGGTGGATGCATCAAAGGAACCTCCGCCTGTTCCTCCCTTGAATGGATCCGAGGGTCTTGGCTCCGAACTCCGCTGCTAGATGCGGCAACGCCTGGTTGCTGCTGCACCATGTATGGATGGGGATGCGGCCCTCCTCCTGCAGAGTAATACTGCGGAGGCCCGAAGTGTGGAACCCGTGAAAAAGCAAGATCTTCGATGCCAGGCTGTACTGTGTAGAAAACCGGGTTCATGTAGGGCATCATGGATGCCGATGCCAGCATTGCACTGTGGCCAGGATTGGGCGGCATGCCAACAAATGGTGGTGGGTACACGAAGTATCCGCCGTTGGGCATTCCGGGTAACAGCGCAAAATACCCTGGAGGACATGTTCCGTGTCCAGGCAAGGGTACTGAAGGTGGCATAGCTTCCCGCTCCCTGTGTGGGGCGGAACTTCTATCATCCTGGAGCTGCTCACTAGGTTTGCTTTTAGCCTTTTCCTCCACCCTTTTGGCTGGATCCAGTAGGGGCTTCACATCTACATCTGCCACCTTTTGTTTTTTTACTCCAAGCCTTGGGTCCACACGGGTGACACAGTGTTCCTTTATAGACTCGATGCTGTGATTCCTGACATGGTCTTGAATCTCAGCTTGGTCCATTTGTGCATTGCAAATCTCGCACTGGAATATCAAACGAGGTGGCTTAGATTCGATGAACTTAATTTCATCTGAAAAGTCTGTCTCGAAGGCACGATCCTCGCTTGCCATTACGAAAATGAGTGGAGAGAAGCCCGAGTGAAACTGGAATTTAAAGCAGCGTAAGAGCATTATTGTCAGTTCTACAAAGCATACCGTCATGATAAAATTTCGACTACTTTACCTAACTTTACTATCATGACTCTGGACGAGGCAGTAAAAATAAGAGTTAGACACACAACATTCCACTTACAAACACACTGAAATTAATGCTGGGGTTTACAAGTCGAGAATTTATCCAACTGATTTAACACAAAATTTTTCTGACAGAAAAATCTAATATATTCACCGCAAAAAAAATGGAAGCTTTCAGGGCCGTGGCCGGCAATTACCTACTTGATTGGTCACCGTAGTTTCCTCCACGAATCGGGTAAGCAAGTAAAAGCTACCGGAAGAATACACTGAAACTTGGTAAAGTTGAAGTTGATAGATAACGTAATAGCGCAATAAGAAATCGTTCTGATTCTGATTGCTAGCCAAAAAGAGCGGCTCAATGGCACATCCTTCCTGAACTGGTTTACTCAAGGTATTGTTATAAATGCCATATCTTTGTACTCTACAACCATAATATCTATTTCCTAGAATCCCTTACACGCTTAGACAATGAGGTGACTCATCTTGTCTTGCGCCTTTTCCTGGAGCTAATTCCAGCAGGTGAACGATTCTGAGGCTACGTCTTACAATTTATGCAATGAGCTATTTACAAAAACTGCTAGAGCCTGAGCTTTGCATCTTACAAGTTTGAATAAGAAATGAGATAAAAAAACACTAACAGTACGTAAGGTATTACAATATTTGGTAAATAGAAATACAAAGGTATAAGGTATTTGTTTGTTGTCCAGCTTCAACTGGGTTCATTTATTACATGTTTTTGTAAAAGACTTAAGGAAAACATTAAGCCAGCCATTTATTAGACACTTTCGCCTGGAATCACAAAGTTAATAATTTATTTTATTAATCAAATTAAAGTTACGTCGTATGTATGTAGTAGAATGAACGCTTGTAAGAATCACTCTGGACGCCCACTCTCGTGCGGTAGTATAGTAGTAATAATGATACGATAAAGACTAATCTTCTATTTAGTTACAACTTATTCCTACCTTTCAGTTACAGTGATGATGGAAATATAATACTATATCGCTACTTCTTTAAGTAATGTAAGTCTTAAATGTGTTACCCACCAAGCGATTATAAGCTTCTAGCTAGTTAATGCACGCGTATCTCACAATGCCCCACGAGAATGAGACCTATTGTAGACAATACAAGTGGTCAACTAACTGGAGTAGGCGCTGTTTAAAAAATTGTTATACTAGCATAAATCGTGTTCGATGAGTTTGAGAAAAGTTTGCTTGGTTGCAAGAACGACATAGTTCGTACCCTTCGTAAATGTCGCACAAGAAATTACCACTGGTAATAATACATAACTTTGGTTGCATTGGTAATTCTTTCTGGTAATACCATGTTAAATTAAATGTATTTAACGACAGCAGAGCTTACACAATAAACTGTCTTCTCACACATTTCAAGCATTTCCTTCTAGAAATTCTTTTGGATTTTATGAGACGAGTGTCTCCGACTTAAGGCCTTTGAATTTAATTTCCCTACAAAGCAGCGTCAATCAAAATATAGAGCAGCCTTGCTGCAAATCGTTTGCGCATTACCACAGAACTTTAGCCTGAACTACACGTATTTCAATTTTGATTGCACTTGAACATCACGGAAGCGACTGCTGTTGCAACTTAAATTAAAGAACTTTCCATTCACGACTCTGGAGAAAAAGCTCTAGAGTTTGAACCAGCAAAGCTGAGTTTGCAGAATCAAAAACCTACAAAGAAGTTTCTTGGACATCCAATCTGCTCAACAGATGAAGCAGAGAGAAAAAGTTAAACGTACGCTATTTGGATTATGTCAACCTCGCATCAATTACTGGATTCATTTTAAGGATAAACAGAAGGCTAGCTATGACTCGGGCCAACCAAATCTTCCTAACATGGATACGTATGCAGGACTTCACGCAACTATTAATTCTTATAACTGTATAGTACTATAAAAAGAAATGAGGTATAAAAATGAGGTTCCAAGACATTAGTAAGGTTAGACGACGTTGTACATGCGTGCAAAGAAAATAATAAAAGATGGTTCAAGTTTTAGAATGCTAATAAGAATACCACCGTTAGATGATAAACGAAGAGTACGAAATCAGACTCCAGGACACATTATTCCAGTTAAAAAACTTGATCGATAACATAAAAATTCGTAATCTTGTTCGATTGGCTCTGAGTGATAATGATGATAATGTTATCTATTAATATTCTACGTCCATGGAACTCCAACCCCTAAGCATTCGTTACAAGCCGAACGCAACGAGTATCAAGACCTGCTTTGTTAAAACTGTTTAATCTAGATACAGAAGTAGGCTGCGCTCAAGTCATGAAGTGGTAAAAGTCCTTGTTCCACTAAATCACCAGGGCCATGTCCTTTGTCTTTGTAGTGGGAGGCTTTTTTCCTTGCCAAAGAGCATTGTGAATAGTAAAGGCGTCAATGGTGACAGTTAAATGCTTCGTGTGAACTTGAGAAAAGCATTTGGTACCAGAATTATACCTGGAAAGATCATGAAAGTTAGAGAGTCACTTAGGTTAATCAGAAGAAAACTTTCACAGTGTTTTCACTCGTTTGGATTACATACTTAAAAAACTTATCAAACATAGAGTCGTTGACTTGTTTAGGTCCTCTTCCATGCAGTAAGATGATCTCATCACCACGCTCCGGAGCGTACGTATATAAAGCTCGGTATTGGCATCCACCATCTCGGAACATGATCAAGAAATGCTTGCTCTCAGATCGATTGATTTCATCTAGAATCCGAAGCTTACTGTCTCGATTCACTACTCCAGGGAAAACGCAGTACTCCACTGCATTCAAGATTATACTTCTGTTCGATTTCGCTGTTGGCTGCTTATACAGTCTCAGACCTGTTAATGAAGAACACAAATTGGTTGTTAACCTTTTCTGACTACTAAGATCCAGCAAAGATCGAAAATCTGAATCAAGCATACCTGAATAATCCATATTCGAACTGGCCACTGAGGATATATCGCTAGCTCCGTCATCAAAACCACGGCGGCGAGAAATTAACCCAGGTGGCAAAGATCCGGGCCCTGTAATGCCAGCAGTTTTGTTTAAACCTTTTTTAAAAAATTTGAAACACCACAACCATCGATACATGCAAAGCCGCGACAGAGCACCGTGCAACGGTCAAAACCTACTTGAAAGCAATGGAAGCTATTTAATAAGTTTTTGTTTTCCCATAGGTTAGTAAATGCTCCTCTCATGATATAAGAACAGCATTTGGAACAGGCACAATACTTTCAGCAGAACATTACAACAGCGTAGAGTATGTATTGTTGGTTGCTACAGTTGAGAAATGGTTCAAGAAATACTACTATTGCATTTAGGGTACATGCATTAAGATACAAATCAAGCTACAAACGTAACGATAATAGATTTTTGCATTTACAGGGTCTCGATGCGTTACCAGATGGCGATGGCAAAGAGCAAGAGGGTTGATTTTGTGAAGACTGAGCATTCAACACAAGCGCGTTAGGAGGTCGCGAAGATCTTGTAGATTGATTAGGAGACGGAGTTCTTCGTTGCGGCGAACAAGTCCCGACACCTGAGTCTGAATCTCTGTGAACACTGCTCACTTCTGATTCACCCCCTATTATGGCAAGCATATTTACAATTAAAGCTTTAGTAAGCACGGTACCGTACAATTATCCACACCATGTCAATTTGACTATCAAACACTTTGCCCTTATACTCTATTCCACCAGAATCTCCCACAAGTCCCATCACCTTGTCCTGACCATGTATAACATTGACTCTGCGACTACACTGTATTACTACAACGATATGAGTGGCGAACTTATAACCTTGGAATGCTAACACTAACGGCTGCAAAATCATAAACAAATGAGCGCTGAAATAAGAATACAGTGAGTGACCCCGTGCGGAAATTTAAGCTACACCAACACCAAAACCTCGAACAAAAATTTACTTCAACTAACCATCTAAGAGTGAAGACGTTGAATTCGCTCTATGAGCCAGAGAGTCTTGAGAACTCAAGTAACTATCACGACGCGAACGTGCTAAACAAAAATTATCATGTAAACGGTTAACAGGATTCCATGCAATATCAACTGAATATAAGTATGATGTCAATGATCTAAATATCATCAAACGAAGGACGTAAATTAAACAGCCTCTGGATCATAAATCCGTCGCGCAATCTCGAAGAGGGAAAATTACCTTCAATTCGGGATGTGGACAAATCTCTAGGACGGGTACGTCTGTCATAAGAACTACCGACCCCTCGCCTTCGGTTATCTTCAACAACGAATAATGCAAAATTTACCATTTCAGTCACATTCACAAACAGCAAAAGAAAGTAATAAAATCATGCCACACAATAGCACTGCCACTTTCATGCATATTTTTGGCATCAGTTACACCTACATTAACCAAATTCACTGCAATTTTATCGTAATGGCAGCAACACAAAAATCCCTTGACTTAAGCAGACTAAAAATTTAGCAAATCAAGTGATTGCTCTGGTAACTAATGGGACGTTCCATGTTTCAGAATGCGTTCCAGATTAAACTTCATTACCTTGGTTAAGGGAGGTGGTGGAACCCCATGGATCTCGTACACTTCTTGGGAGGCCACTTCCACCGGAGTCTACATGTTCATGCAAAGGAATACAAAGCCACATTTATAAAACACACATAAGAGACAAAACCACAGAGAGGGCAAACAACACTGATAGAAAACTTTAAACGTTAAGCATGTCCATTAGCTGTGAAGTAAAGTGGTAAAAACAAATCATGTCGGCTGGCAATAAATATTTGAAAATCTTCGCCAAAACTTTAGTGGTGGAATAATCTATTATTACGGTGCACCAATTGCAAATTTCACACAGGCAAAACTGTAAGACAAACTCGCAATATCGTTTCGCTTACCACGGCCAACTTGGTATTTTAGAGTCGCAACTTTCATTTGAACTAATTGATGAGCACAAATTTTGACTTCAAAAATTCAACGACTAACATTTAATACCTAGACACCTGCAAGCCTCAACCTTCCCTAAATCACTGACATTATTCGCGGTCATTTCTTCCAACACAAAGAGCAAACGCTGCGCTTGTTCTCCTGGATGCGGAGACTGGAGCAGGCCTACTCCTTTAGCGCTAATGTTTTACAATGGTAAATTGAGGACAACAAACCTGCTGAATAAAGTGTATTGCTTGATCCCCTCTTCCCTTGGGCTCTAGCGAGGCTTGTGCTGGAATTCTGACTATCACTTCGCCGCAAGGCACCTAAAAATTATCACAAAATCTATCACTGGAAGAATGAACTCAAGAACTATCAACAATTTTATGACTCCTTAACCTGGTTTATGACTGTGGTGTCGTGAATAAGTTGAAGCAGCGCACAATGAACTTACCATGCCCGGGTTTGTAGCTATAACTATTAGCACCGGAATCAACTTCAGATAAATGAATAGTTTTAGGACGAGGTCGAGTACCACCTGCATTCGAAGCAGACTTTGGCCGCATAAAACGTTTCGTGCTACTTTCCTGAACCTCCCAACCTTTTCCCTGTGAATTAAAATATTCATATTACAATTCTCGTCTTAAGGCGTCGAGTAGCAACAACACTGCTGTACGTTAGGTCACACTGAATAAGAAAGATGTATAAGTAAATCTTTCTCGCCTCTACTTTATATTACTTACATCTTTCTCCGCGTCTTCCTGTTTCTTCAACCTATAAGACTCCAGTATGGCTTGCTTACGAGCCTTCTCTTCCTCTCGTTTCCTAGCTTTTTCTTCCGCTTTCCTTTCTTCTTCTTCCTTCTTTTTTTGAAGCTTCATTTCGTTGATGCGACGTAGTTCTTCCGTTTGCTGTTGGCGCTTTAATGACATCAGCAGAATTTTCTCCTTTTTCTTTTCCATAAGATCCAAAGCATTCTGTAACAATTAACGTAAAACGTAAATTAAAATTGCTTAAGCTTCGTAGAAATCCTGCATTGACACGAAAAGTAGATTTTGGACTAATAGTAGCTACAAAATGTACCGAATCAAAGTTAGGCTTCTCGTCTATGACTAGCTCGCCACGAGGCTTATCGGGATACGAAAAAGATGAATCTCTCAGTTCTGAATTGCGATGTACGGTAAAATCGTCATCTTCGTCGTCTTGAGTATTAGAAATTGGAGTATGGTCAACTAAAGACTGGATGTAGTCCGACGCTATTTCACGCTTAACAGTTCCAGTTCGTGGATTACTAACACCAGCCTCCCTTTTCTTTGCAGGAGACTTGGTCCGAAGCGGTGGCTTCGGCTTCAACGGTCCATCATTGTCTAATGGAATGTAAAAACCTTTTTCGTTTAGTGAAGGGTTCTCATCAGATGATGTCAACGATCCTTCTGCAAAAATCAATTCTTGAGTTCAAGAAAGATAACATAGATGCACACAATCTTTTGGATACAGTGTTTTTGCGCAAGGTACTTACGGGGTCCATCTCCTGTAAAGAGCATATGAGCACTGGGACGGGGAGGTGAGCCGGAGTCTGGAGTAATGCGGTAAGTTTTGGACCCGGAAGTGATTTGGAGCGATTTCCGGCTGGATCCAATAGACGCTAACTCGGAAGACGAAGTTGCATGATCATCATGCACAAACGAAACAGATTGAGGCTCCATATCGTCAGCAGGTGGAGTGGGTAAAGGGACATGGTGCGAAGAATTGACGGCAGCAGATTGATTCGGTCGGGATTGTCTTGGGGGAGGAGTTGGTCGATGTGCTGCTGAGTCTTTCGGACTATCGTCTCTGCAAAAACGCATATAAACTCAGTTTAAGCAGTACGATGAGACGTATTGAGAAAAAGCTAAGTTACGGCTAGACTGGCCTAAACCAACAAAGAAATCCATCTAAACGAGTTAACTTACGCTGGTCTAGAAAACAACCGGTTTCCTTGAGTATCGGCATTGGAATGAAGGCGGAACGAAGAACTGCCGGACGGCGGCGCATTGACATTGGGCATATCGTTCATGTTGAAAGATGTTCTGGGTTTTGCAGGAACTGCTGGTTTCCCAGCTGCATACCTGGTCTCGCCATTGTACTGCGGTTTCGTGTCGTCCGGCTCGTCGTCATAAACTGTTTGGCCACTCGAACGATACGGTTTAGGTGGACCCCATTGACTTCTCCTCTGCTCCGGTACGTTATGGTCGGAGGGATCACCACCGTTGACACCACTAGGAATTGTCCATGTTTTCCTTTTCGTACCACTATCACTACCACTTAAATTATTTTGCTCGACATCTGCACCACCATGCAAGAAAAACTGACCACCTCGGATTTGCTGTTGTTGCTGAATTTGACGTTGCTGAGTTGTTAATCTGTTGATGTCAGCTTCCAGTTCTGACAAACTAGTATCCATTCTGCATACGAAAAACGTAAACGAAATGTAATGCTGCAAAGCCTACATGGAATATCATATTTTCTACCATACTCACTTGGCCAATGATCTTTGACAAGCGTATTCGTCCATATTTTCTATTTCTGGAGTTCGGCACGCATCTTCAGTCTTTGATAACCATTTGTTCTCCAAGTCCTGAAACGTACAGTATAAACATATGAGAAAAGGCAAGAACAAAATTACCGAAAACCCCAACACGGAACACAGCCATACGGTGCCGTAATGCGGTGGTTGCGGCAACTAAAACGTGCATTCAAAACTAATGTCAAACCAGTTTTGATCGCTTAAAACGCAGACCGAGTTTTACAACTAAAACCACAATAGTCACACAATGACTAAGGATCAACTGAACTAAAACCTGACAGTGCTTTGCAATAAAACACCATGACATTTGTGTAAGTCTACATACAGTTACACGTATCAGTAGGAGCTAAATCAACCAAAGATTGCATCACAAAGTCACCGTGCACTAGAGTCAAAAACTGAGTGATTTTGCAAACTTAATCCATTCCAAGCTCAAACCTAAACTGAACACACAAAAAGCTTATAACTTTCAAACCTTTAAAGACAGTTGTTTCTTCCTCGAACTGTTATCAATAGCCACTTGCGCTTCACTAACTGTCACTGACTTGGGATGTACAGCTTTACTTGCATTTGTGTTAGTATCATTTCTCTCCTTCATCAAATTTCAAGTCATACCAATGTAAATTTTTACCTAATTAATGCTCGATGTTGTAAGCAATGACGGTTTCACTGATCAAATAGTGTAAATCTCAGAAACGTTGATCTCTCAAAACGAGTTAAATAGAAAATTGCACACAAAGAATGGCTTACTTTGTTAAGGGCTTTCATGTACGCAGCTTTTCCTAACTTCACTTGTTGCTTAGTGGCAGCTGCTTCCAGCCTTCCTTTTGCAGTTTCTATCCGTTTTCTCTTTTCTTCAAGCTTGAATCGTATTGCCTGCAGCTGTGACGCTATATCTTCAGTGTCTAGGTCGTCCTCCATGTCATCATCCGCTTCAGCATTTCGCATGGGATTCATCGTCATATAATTTGCTTGCGGTGATGGCGGTGTGTAAGCGTTCCGCAAATTCCCACTAGGCATCGTGTGGTAATCTCCGCCATGATAGCTAAGTGCACTATTTTTCCTATCATTACTATAACCGTTGCTCCCATTTCCGCCGGAGCCACTTTGAAGGTACACAATGTTAACAGGCTTGTTGGGTACATCAGACAAGCGAGACAAGTTGGTCATACTTGTACTTCGGAGGGGCGGTTCTAAAAAAGCAAAAGCCTAATATTCAGGACAAAAACAATGCATGATGCATAAAACTCATGGGAATATGATTCCTTACCTCCGAATCCAGTCATGTCCTTATCATGTACTACAAATACTGTAACATCTCCATCATTATTCGTTTGGTGCCTTTGCTGATTAATGTTGCTATTACTGTGCTGGTGATATCCGTGATTAGGAGTTAACTGCTGCGATTTGGAGTGATTTTGGTCGGAATGATAGAATTGATCATCCATATTAGGAGGTACAAATTTCTTTTTCCCGTAGAAAACAACATCCGAATTGGAGTCATTGATGTTAGTCATGGAGGCCTTTTGAGGAGGAATATCCCTGTCGGTAGAATCTCTTGAAGTAGCTTGGTGTTTCATACTATGTTCAAGCGGAGCTTGAGGCGAGTGATCGTACACATCAGCCGGTTCCTGCGAAGATTGCCTTCGAGGATACCTAACTGGAGATTCGGTAGCGTCAGTGACAATGGCGGGCTGCTTGTCCGGATTTTTACTTATGACAAATCTGTTGAGGTTATCCTGCGACCCGCCAAAATTTTCGACCGTTAGCTGAGAGTCCGCTTCAGTGAATGAATTTCTGCGCGACCTCCGGCCAGCGTAGGTGGTTTTATTAGCACTCCAGTTACTGGGTCTACCAGCAGCAGGTAAGTTTTCGTCCTCATTGGTTGACACATTGCGTGACATTGACATCCGACTAGCAGGACTACTTCTTTCATCCTGCGATGAAGGGGACACGGACCTTATCACTTGTGATAAGGTGGGGACGTTTCGCGAGCGATGAACTACAAACTCTTCCGAATCTTCGCTAGAGTTGGCGTAGTATCTACAAGAAGTATAGTTTATAATGGTTAAAAGGGCAATTTTTCAACACCCTACTAAATTTATTAAACTTGTCACTTGTAACAACCTTTGATCTTTTTGATTGTATCGATCCGAATTGGCCTTCTCATGATAATCTAAAGGCGTTCCGGATCTTCGTACAGGTACACTAACGACTGAAGCACTGGACGGCGATTTCCTCCCACTAGGGATATCGCCAAAGATATTAAACGATGATTTGCGATTTCGTTCTTGGACTGAGTTTGTCCTCTTAGGTGTCGATGTTGCAGATTGAGACTTAATAGTGTTGCGATCTGAAAAACATCCATGCATAAGACTCAGAGCTTGCAACCTTGATTCAACATCAATTCAGTTCATTTCGATACATATCGGGGACAAACAATGTTTTCGCAAAATAATAAAAAATAACCAATCCACAATCCCGCTGTTCCTTTAAACATAATTTAATGCCTGCAACGATAAACATCGGGATTCACACTTAAACCCCAATGGTAAATGCGGTGTCTGCTGCTTCGTGAATCTAGGTTAGCTTGTGATGGTATGACTTGTGTTATCAAAAGAAATTGCATGTTCAAGGCGTATCGCAGATAAATCCATTGAAAAATTAGACAGACAGGACTAGGAAAAATTGTGTAATGTAACATATTTGTGAAACAGCGGAAGAGATGTACTGCATGTCCTTTAACAAAAAAAACGAAAAGCTATAAAGAGACTCTGCAAAGAAGTCCCAATAATACCAAAGCATGTGACAAAACATATCATTTCAGTAGTTGTCAGTTTCATGAATTTTGAAAGCATGAATTGTGCGTCAAGTAGGTGATTATTAAGTCCAACCTGTAACGGTAGAAGAAGAGGAAGATGACGAAGGACTGGTGTGCATATAAAGCGAAGCTCTTAGATCTGGAATTGTAATTCCAGGATTCTGCTGTATGTAACCACGACGTATCTGCACCCCTGCAGAAGTCAACCCTTTACCATAGTGCATAAAAATTTAGTAATTAGCTTTAGCCATCAGCCTAACCGCTACGTATGCCTAGACTCCTTGCTCATTACTTCCTGGATCAGCAAGTAGAACAAAATCCCAAACAACAATACGATAGATGAATACGGGTTCCACACAGGAGGAAGGAGAAGCAGAGTGCATCCACAAACTCAAAACGGATCAGACAGGAATGTAACATGCATGTAAAAGCTATGGGTGTCAGACTAAAGAAGTATTTTTTACGCTGTTACTGCTTATCTGCCTTTGCCATGAACCTGGACAATTTTACTCATGCATTTAAGTATCTTACTTTCGTTTCTTACGTCCTCAACTCAGAGATACATAAGATAAAGAAACCGCCATAAGGTCATGCACATAATCACTAAGCCTGTAACAGGCTAAAAAAAATAATAATGCTACTCTGTTCTATTATTCAACTAAATAATTTGTTATGGCTGTAGTATAACTTCAAAACTTCGATTCAGGCAAGTGATATAGCGATAAGCTGCAAACCGAGTATTCTTACCAGGGCGTATAGGAATGGCGATATGAGAACCAAGTAGTTTAACATTTGGCGATGGATGAAGTTCCAATTGGTTGAAGAGGTCAGCCAAGAAGCAAAGCATGTTCTGACTTCATAGACTCGTGAAAGTAGAGGATATCTTCATAGCTATAGTGGCACACGTTGTAAGGTAAGGAGTCCTTGCAAACTCGTTGAATCAGTTGGAGGTTCCATATAGACTCGGAAACGCTTAAAGGCTCGCCAGGATTCGGAAGCGTCAACTCCGCTAGCGATAAATCGTCCTGGCAATAATACGCAAGAAGAGAGCACAGGCCGACCCCATCCGATAAGTCGCTGAGGTCTTGAAATAGTGGTAACTGCGTCCAGCTTTCTACTTGAGGAGATGACTGAAAAATTCATTAGCTCACATATACAAAGACCGCATGCTTTCAACTTTATAATCAGGTCAACTAGTTCAGCGTACCCATCAGATCTGTTCACAAAACATCTTTAGAGTTTACTCACCAAATTGTGCTCTTGGGCGTTATTGTTTTGAATGTAATCTTTGATCGCTAAAACTGCTCGATTGATCCAAAGCAGCAAAGCCTCTTCCGTATCTGATGGCATTTCACCTGTAAACCACGTTAACAATTATAATCAGTGGATGCCGTGCGAGGGCAACACAATTACCATCAAAATTTTCACTGTTCTGCAATATCGGTAACGCACCAAACCATTACTCATTCGTTATGAACACTCTCTCTCTCTTTCTCTTGCGAACCTACCAATGAATTACATATGATTGAATCACGACGCTTCATAGTGTTCATAAAGACTCATAGCAGATACGATTATTAATCAGCCCGGTTGTTTCAGAAATTCGTGAGAATCTTGCCTCAGACTCTAATAACACCAATTTATCATACCTGGCGCTACTACAATTCATAATTGACGTGATTAATTTTTGCTCCGTGATTCAAGCCTGCGCACAGATAGACAACTTTCAGGCTATCAATTTTCGCGCTTCAGAAGCTATTAAAATTGAGTTAAACTCAGTTTTACAGAAGCTAGTTGCTGACCACAAGAGTATGAAAACTAACTTCGCAAAATTTATCAATATCAACTTCCTTATTCAAAGAACTTACGTGGGTGAACGGAAGGCCCGAATCTCTGAACAGTTCCTACTACTCTATCATTAGAAATTATTTCTCGAACGTGCAGTACCATCATTGCTTCAATCACAGCCATATGCGGACTCTGAAATCATTTAAAAGGCATTTTCAAATGTCAGAACAACTGTGGTAGTTAAGTTGAATTGACGCATCAGATGAACTCATTGAACCTTACAATTCTCAAGGGAGTATTCTGTATCAGAACAGTTTCTGTTAACTGAATATCCTGAGGTGCTTGCACATAAACCCCCTTCCGTGCAAGTGCTTGTACGATACCCCATGGACTAAGTTGGCTATAATTGGGATCCGCGTAGAGATTAACATAATGCCAAGCAATAGAGCTCAGCGTTTGACAGTCCTTGCACCACATGAGGTTTAAGATGCTCTTCCCCCTGTAAACAAATCGTATCAGTCAGTTAAAAACCGTCGTTCGCTGATCTAATGCGGGTCATATCGAGCAGAACCCGCTTCGAATCCAGCCTTCGTTATGATACTCGTAAGTCTTGTCTTACTGAAGTTAATCGATAATCTCAAAATGGTCATTTTCTGTATATCAATGCAAGAGAAGAGTGAGCACAATTGTCAACATAAAAGCAACTGCCATGACTAGACTTTTCCTTAGAGGATGAAGTCAGACTTTATCCATTACTTTTCCCAATCTCTTAGGATGGAATCGAGCTAATTATGGACAGTTAATTTGTGAATCGTGAGCAAACATACTTTGAACTACGGTAGAAATCAATTACGATGGTCATGAAAAAGTATTTTCCAAGCGGATTTACACGTACACGCCTTTTGAAATGTTGATTTGAGATTCCTTCAACTGGAGCACCTTTCTCACCATGATCTTCATTCGCATTGTAGTGTACTCTTTTGAAGCATTCAATCCGCACAGTTTTTCATTGAACGATTGAATGAACTCCTTAACCCTTGGATATCTAAGATCCATACAAATACAATGCTGCGGCTGTTACTTTAACAAAAAACTGAAACAATTCTCACCTCATGATCTTTGTAGAACGGATCCGCAAGCTCTTCAGGTATTTTATTGTTATAAGCCTTGCTTAAAAGCCACTTAATTGAAGCCCGATTGCTTGGCCTGAAAAGAAACAAGAGTGAGTATGTGAAAGAAATGGCATTAGCTTTCTTTTTTCGCTTCATTCATTTCCCTTTTTAACGCTGCAATACACTCACGCTTGCTTTCGCTAACAAACTTGCTGTGCTACACTTGAATAAATATCACATGTCCCGTGGCACTAGAGACGGCAATCAGGTCCAAAAAGGAGTACCTGTACATGCGCCGTATGCATCAGGACCTTCGTGAAAAATTGCAATACTACAAAGCACCTTGTTTCTACGCGGCCCACCTTGAAAATTTCAAGTAGGTGTTGACTTGACGCCCTGACCTTTGAAGGCCTGTAGCACGGAAACGGTTGAGAAATTTCGAAAACGGTTTGCACCACTGTTTTTCTCATAGCTGCTTTGGTCAGAATTGACTCTTGGCTCAAGACGTCCAAAATGGCCATTTTTCTAAGTTTTTGCCAAAATCGACGATGGTTAGCCTTCCGATTTTAGCGAAAATTGACGATTTTTGGACTTTTTGAGCTGAGGGTAGTTTCGGACTAATATGACAACGAGAAAAACGGTGGTGCAAACGGTTTTTCAATATTCGTAACCGTTCCGACGCTACAGAGCTTCAAAGTTGGGTAAAACTTGAGGGCGTCAAGTCGGTATCCATTTCTTTAACGCTGTACGTTGAAGAGAGCTCTCAATGAAAAGATGGTTAAAGCCAAGGCACCCATTTTGAAGTATCGAGACTTGAAGATTTATATCCAAGTCAAGGTATCACTGGCTTGTATCTGGACCTGTTTCTATCTTGACGTGGCACCGATTCTGTTTCCAAATCAAACAACTCCCTTTAAACTTCAAAACTCCGTTCACACCGGCATTGGAACCCACTTTCACATACCTTCCTTCTATTGGCACCAGCAGCCTCATCGCCGACTGCTCCTATTCCATAAACGGTGAAATGACATTGGGAGACACATTTAATTTACAAGAATTACTTATGCCACGCAATTTAAATAACTTCATCAAATACATTGAACTTGACAATTCCATCTTCATGCGACAATGACATGTTGTGAAACTTCCTGTTCTGCTTGGCCATCATTTTTTTCAAGTGCGCCATACTAATAGTCTTAACTGCACCATAACACGAACCAATTAAAAAGGCTTCTTCAACAATCCAACAGTGACAACTCTGACTTTGGGCAAGAACGCATTTCCGCAAAAGCGTGCAAACTGACAAGATGACAGATTCGCACATGTAATATTCATAAATTTTGAAGTCAAGAGGCCAGCAGAAGTAGACTTGCAGTCAACCATGTCCGTGTAACTAGGAATTCCTCAGTATGATACTACATGTACAAGCAAGCGCACCATTTTATTCTCTAAGGACATAATCCCATATACGTACGTCAATTAAGGCAAGAATCATACCCCACGTTCATCCTGTCTATATCTTAAGGAAACGCTGCCCAATACCAACTCCCACAATCAAAAGCTGCGAAGGCAACGAACCAAAACGCAAAATCTATTCCATGCACCATCGCCATCATGACCCAATATTAACTCAAGTCATCACACCCACCAAGATCGAAATGCTTTTTGGCGTCTTCGTGAACCTCATTACTTGAAACGCCTTATGTTTACAGAAAAAATATTCATGAAGTCCGTAGGACTACAATGATTGCGACATAAAGGTCTGGCAAAGACTGAAACTCTTCTTTTAGCTCAGCAGTAACATTCTGATTCAATTAATAATTTGCAATCTTTATTATTTCACGTTACGTTACTTGGGATAGCATTCGGTATTAACTCAAGTTTCTTCAAGCTAACTACGCCTACACTTTTAATTGTTTGGAACTTTTTTAGCGGCAGAATCTCTAATTGTATCGCAAAAACTTTGTACTGCAAATTCTGTTCATGTCACAATCTTCCGTGGGCGCATCCGCAATTCTCAAATCATATTGAGTGAGCAATTCTGTCAATGATTTTTTTACGAAATAACTTTCAAGTAGGAAGGGGAGGGAGAGGGTGGATACTTTTTTTCCAGCTAAGTAGTTCATTTATTCCTACCGCACACTAGGATCAGCCCAATTCAGTATTCAGCGTTTATACTGTTCATGCATGGGCTATTTTGCTGTCTGTAATAATTCTCTGTTCATTACTAATTTCCATTTGAGTACATTTGACTCACAGATTGCACATAATGATACATATTCCATACAACGCACTGGCGCTAGCTGGACCTAAGTTGAAATAATATTAGTATACATGTTCTACAGGTGCTCCAAGTCAGATTAAGTAGTCATTAACTGTTAATTACAAACAAAATGCTAGCTATCTGGTTTTGAAAACTTACATTTGGTTTAGGACCTTCTTTCACCCTATCAACAGCTGCCTTCAATATTTTCGGGCGACCCGTAAGTTGAACCATGATTCCAATCTCGCGTGCAGCTTCTCTGAGGCAATGGCGGTGAGCAAGATGTGAACATAAAGCTCCACTTGTTGACAAACTTAATATGGTACAAAAACGTAGCCGACTGCACAGTATCAATCAATCACACTAAATGTGCCCGAAACAGTTCCCGGGTTGTTCGAGCTCTAACTTCCTCCCGTTGTTCCACCAGCCATTTTTTGTCCTTCGGTTCGTCTGATCATACGATATTTGCACTTTAATGATCTGTGTACAAGTTACGACACTCACGAAACTTTTTTTAGTCAGAGCAAATAGGAAATCAAAAACACTGCCAAGACAAAGATGCAACGACACAGTTACAAATCCGTCTCCGAGAAATCTGTACGTGGGGCTATACGCCCAGCCATCCAAACCAGGTTCACTTCGTATCGCACAAAAGTTTTGTAGAACTGCAGTCAAAGTTGGTAAGATCCGTCATCAACGAGCTTTTAAAACCGCATTTGTCTCCAACGCAACTTGTCCCTTTTTTGTTCCTTTCATGCCTTCCTCCTTGGCTTAGTTTCGAGCTCTAGGACAGAGATTGAGTCAAGTCTCAAGGAGAAGGAACACACGTAAGATGGTAACTGATACTAGTCCGATTTACTTCACTTCCGACAATTAAGTGCACTTCTTGCAACTAACCATAGTATGCAGGAAAAGCAACCTCAATCCTATCTGCGTTCTAAAAAACGATCCATCCACGTCTCACTCTTTCTCAAACGCTTGATGCATCATTTCACCACTAAAAATATATTCATCCGGAAGTTCTACAACTTATTTGTAGCCTTTTCTATTCTACTTTTCAACTTTTATTCCCGCCGTCCTCCCTGAATACACTAAATAATTCCCCAATATAAATGAAACACACTTTCTATGGGTGATTACTGCTACTGAACTTCTCACGCTCTTTGTACACCAGCAGGATTAGGTGTGTGCAAATTCTCATAGCGATAGCAACCAGCTAGAATTAGTTTCCTCACGGAGTGGTACGCTTTACGACTCCCCACTTTCTTTCGCTAATCCCATTACTGAAAGAAGAACAGTGAGGAACACACAATGCTTCAGTGCTTCCGCTGTGCAAAAACCAAGTGCGAACCCAGCCCAAGTGCACTGCACCGTTCAGCTTGAATCCCTTATTTTTATTTTCACCACCACATACTAGTATACTTTCCTCACAGCAAAGTCAGCAACGCCAAACTGATAAGATACAAATGATGTTCAGATTGGAAACAAGCAAGTAAATAATGCTAAAAACGTCAACATTATCATAAGAAGCGATAGAAGCACGAACATCAATGCTCGAGGCGTCGCTTGTCCAAAATGTCATAATCATCGCTGGTTTAGGAACGCTTCTATAAGAGGAATAGGGGGACCTTCCACGATTACTTTGAAGGCCAAAACTGTGGGGCTTGTATTAGCAATGCTGGTGTGATACATAACTTCCTCCAGCTCCTGATCTGCATGATGTTGTTAAAACGCCTACGCTGCGCAGTGTCCAAGAGTTCTTGGTCACTTCAAACCACAGTTCAGTACCGCGTGCCTTCTCACGCAACATCAACATCATGCTATTTTGGCAGTAGTGTCAGTTCAAACACAACGCAATGCGCCCATAAGAACCACACCATTAGCAATCCCAAAACTTAATCTTGTGTTTGCTAATACATAACCTTGCCAAGGTTTCACATATAATTCCTGGGTTACGCTAATTAGAGGGGACTCTTCTCACTATTCTTGACATAGTCTCATCTACGAAGTTCTCAGCTTCAAAACTTGCACAATGAGTAACGACTGGCTATAAATTACTTAACCAAGGCATGCAGTATAGTAAAACCAAAATCGTCTTCTTCAGGAAGCTTCTTCCAAAATTTACTTCAAGTAACAAATTGCTCGTGCTCATCAGAACATCAAACTTGGATTTAAAGCTCGTTGATGCGGATATACCTACCTACAATCGGTCAAATCCAGCCTCAAAACTTACAAAATGGCTAGCTGGTTACAAAAAAGACGTAACACGACTGCTTCTTCAGACCTCCAGCCACTTCCTGTTACTACAAAAAGCCGGGGTGTATTCTGAGACCATTGATTTTCCTCCACTCAGGCACTTTTTCATTCCGAGGGATCAAATTACCATTACATGAACGGGCACCTGTAAGGCTTCACAGAGGGGTAGTTTCCATCACACTTGCGTCACATTACATTCCTGACTGGGTTTCATACGCAGACGATACAGGATGACAGGCAAAGAAGATGTACTTTTTCCTCCCAAAAAAACATTAGCGCATGAGAATCGAACAAGCCGCACAGCTAACTTATGACACTAACCGATGTTCTTCAGCATCTAATTTCCGAATTTTATGTTCGTGTTACGGAAACCTTGTGCTTGCGAAGACGAGCACATTAACCACTTGTTGCCACATATAAAAACAAAGACTGACTTTATGCCACCGGACTTTTCACAACCAGACCGACGATCGGTCGAGACAACAAAAACGCGAATGACGAGCAATTTGAGGTGTAAATCCTGCGGTTAAGTTTTCAATGGGGAATAAAATTACACGCTGAGATGTTGCACTCCATTAATGCCCATGTATATGTAACAGTTTTCGCCAAAATTTAATCGTCATACACGAATTAAGTCCACATACTCAAAATGTGCACGGCAATGAGCACTATACACCAACAAATTAGCTACTGCAGGTGAGCAGTTTGCATCCTGGCAAATGTGTGGGCACTGCAATAGACAGGATGAAACTGAAAGCCGTACCTACACTTGAAGTCTATCACCTCCTCAGTTGAAAACAAAAATGATTCAGCTCGGCAATTTAACTCGGAGGAGTGTTCCCTTGTAATTTAGTTCACAGTACAGTGCATGCAATGCGACTGGGTACACGGTAAACTTGATGAATCTCTTATCCACCTTCTACGGCACGCAACTAGTTTCGGCTTATGCCTATTCACAATCATCCCTTGTCGGCAGATGAGATACAAGATAAATTATACTCTCAGTTCTCCCTCTGTTTACAACCTCAAGATTCCAGATGCAAACACACCTACAACAAACACTATGTTCCTCTCATCCCCGACGACACAACCGCGTCTTCATCTCCTTCGCCTGATTTACTAACATTCGAAGCCACTCGAACTCTTAATAATTCATTCACCGTATCGGCATGCACACTTGCATCGAAGTCTTCTACCCAAGCGTGACCAGACTTCAAATTTCAAGTACGATCAGTCAAGAATAAATAAGATGACAGGTGGTAAACTTTGCCTACTATAACACGTGGTTTCGTTTTTTGGAACTGATTTTTTTCAACTTCAACTTCATATTTTTGGTTCAAGTCAATACAGAAAGGAGTTGCCGAGCAACTTGTTCCAGAATCCGCAGTATAGATTACAGCAAGGCACCAACATCGTTCAATGTGATACGTGACAGAATTTACCACATTTTTTATTCATTTCATTCAGACAGCAGGACCAACTCCAAATGGATAAATAACGATAGAGATAATCCACAGTATCCACGCTAACCCTGGTTCGCAGTACCACTACCGATTAGTGTACCCAGCGCTGACCTTCCCATCCCCACTTTGGACTGGGCTAATAATTTCAAGAACGAAAGTCAAAACATTACTGACAACTCTTTTCGATTAGCAAGAATCTAAGGCGCAGTTTCCTAATGGAAATTAGTATTTGTCCATATGATTTCGTAACTCGCAGCTATTAACACGTTTCACTCCTTCATTTTCATTGATAACGTTTAGTCACCAATGACAAGGTAAGCTATAACGAAACGTATCCATAGTCTCATATCTCTCCTGTATGCTCTGCACCCAACACTGCACGGCTGCAATGCCAATCCATCAATTGCGAACAGGTCAAAGCCAGAAATACCATGATTTTGGAAAGCTACCATTTGTCATATAACATTCGCCATCAAGTCATCGATCCTTTTATAGAAACTTGAACTGAGTTGTCCATTGGTGGATCTGGCAAAGCCATCTTGCACACGCTCTCCGTGGATGAGGTAAAGTCGTTAATCAAATCGGTGGTCCAACCCTTCACGCACTTGTGTTTCTACTTAAGTGCTTCAGTGACACGCTCAAGGTACAAATTGAAATACGAAGATTCAAGAGATTATTTCACCTTATCGTTCGAGTGAATCAGAAGCAATTAATTAATTAAAGTTTTCATATCGTTACTCTCACAGACGGCTCTCGTTGACAATGGAATCTTTCTGCGAGCATCAGCTACATCATCTCATTTAGGCGCGGCATAAGAAAGGACCAGTTTAGTAACAATTCATGATAGAAATGACGACAACATCAGATTAGAAATAGTTCTTGCTCGCTTTCAATTTCGAATGCTGCGCTGCAAGGATGGACTGATTTCTCATTCCCGAGTGTTCAGACAGTTTCTTTCCGGTAGAATGTCAGTAAAAAATGCAGTTTTTACATTGAACAGGCTGAACTCTCAGTCAGCATACGCGATCAATTTGCATTC
>VRMD01000116.1:0-41314 GCA_009872375.1 Sminthurides bifidus
TCTCATCACTCTATTTTCAGTCAGCCACCGCCAGCATGCACCGTGCCGGTAACGAGGAAAACGTTTTCCTAATACTAGTCGGCAACTATTCTACAATTTGTAACTTACTTCGCAAACCACAACTTCGCCCTGTGCATGCAAAACTTGACAAACGATACCATCTGATCTCATGGGGAGAAGCCCCAAACTCAACTTTGAAGGCAAAGGCCACAGGTATGACAAGTGCAGGTCTTAAAGACAGTCTTTGTCACAGGAACAGGATCCACATGATTCCTACGGTGCAGGTGCCACAATGCATCTTTGTTTCCTCTTTGATTTTAAACGCAGTCAAGTGAAAGAGATCCACAGGGTTTTAATTAATGTCAAAGACAGAAAGTTCTCGAACAGAGGCATTTTCAAAGACCTGAACAGCAATGGAGACAGGATCGACAGAAGTGACGTAGACCATGCAACGATCTTGCAGCGGTTCTGTCACATCTTCAAAGATGAGCAAGACCATAGAGAAGGAGCAAATTAAGACGTGCCCATATATTATCACCAAGTCCCATCTTTCCATCTCGGTAGCTAAAACTGACAAATGCTGACTCCCAGGTTTAATGCCCTATGCTTGCCAAGCTCCGATGGCCACACAGAACGGAACCTGATACATACATGGAGGGGGCCGATGCGCGAACAAGTCCAATTTATCGGTTGACATTTCACCTCATATTATTCCAGCCACCTTTTCCTTCCGCTCCTGCTCTCAGCACTCACCATTACCACGATTGGAAAGCGACAAAGTTACGATCGTACAGAGGTTGGAAACTGCGGAAGTGGCGATTCCACTTTTGGGGAGTGGCATTTCAGGAGCAGAGCTCCTGAAATGATTTTAATGCTGGGTGCAACTCCACACCTGAGCTCCGTCCATGCAGGTGTGCAAGGCGGCTAGTGAGAGATGAATTTGCGAGAATGGTCTCGAACAAGTCCAATCTCGTATATTTTTTGAATCCAGAAATGATTACGCGGAGACAATGACTTATGCACGAAGTGCATAAGTCAAGTCACGTGAGAGATGACTCAGGTGAGACGAAAGCGAGGGTAGTACTCGCAGAGTGTGCGTATTATAATAAAGTAGTAATTGTGAAAAAAAATCCAACAATTCTCGCACGGAATTGAAATTATGCACGAAAAGAATGTCTGAATCATAGAGTAGATTCCGCATGAGAATCAGAATTAGGACGCAAGGAACTGGAAAAAGTGCAGATGAAAGGAAAGAGAGAGAGAGAGAGAGAGAGAGAGAGCAGATCTGGGAAGAAGAGGAAGAAGAGAGCGATGAAAAAAATGCACTGCTGCTGCTGCTGCAGATGAAAGAGGCGGACATGGTGGGAGAAGGAGATGAAAAAGATTTGGGAAAATTAAGTTGCCAGATTGAAAAAGACAAGGAGACGCTCGTTGTCATTTGCGTGAATACTGGGGAGGGGTCTGATGACTGGACGGGTTGCAGATAAAAATTCCAACCGAGATTCTTACATGAGTATTGTGCACAAAGGCAGTCTTGTGGTATGCCTCCCGTTCATTGTCAGAGGCAAAGCAGTGCACACACGGGCAGTCTATTAGAGCAAAGTGTGGCAATAATAAAAACAGTTTGGTAGAAAATATTGTGGGCTGGTCCTAGCCATTTGAATCCCAGAACTATAAATCAGGGAGCGTAGGAATTGGTGTTGAATTAAGAAGAGAGGCATGGAAGTGTGACTTCCATTTGAGATGAATTTACACTCTCGCTCCATAATGGATTGCTGTTGACTGTGCGAGAATTGGTGATTAGCAAGATATATATTCGCTCCTCTTCCTCAATCCCAGCCTTGTGTTTGGACAGGAGGACAGACGGCCGGACGGAAGAAACATGAGCATGCATACATTATCAGCCCGGATCTCAATCATACGGTAGCAATAGGAACGAGACTGGATTTCAACTTCCACGCAGTATTCCAGAAGACTGTAATTGCTCCACGGATTCTCAACATTGTTCGAAACATTGTTCGAAACATGGACAACCGTTGCATAAGAAACATTCGGAACTTCCTTCATTCACCGTGGATAGTAGGCGTTATGAAACCCAGGGATGAAATCGTGTCCGAGAGCCTGTTGCTCTCCGACGGACTGGATGACCAAAATCCTTGGTGTATGATTTATGCAGAGGAAGTATGGGAGGTTTTAAATCAAGGGTAAAGTGTCGTAAATCTACATTGGCGATGTTCATTAAAAGGAAGAAGAATTAAGAGGATTCGGATGATAAGGAGTGGGTGCGGAGAAGGATGCAATACTCCACGGCAAAGCACCTTCGGATAGCATGGCATGCTACGGCATTGCGTGCTACTCTCAGTCCAATTCTGACTTGAGACGCGAGCTGGTGAAAAAAACCCAGCTGCCCATTCATGGTTGAGCTGATTGAAGAAAAGCTACGACTTATATGGCTCTGCGGATTCATTATGAATAATTGTATGATAATGAAGCATGTACAGGGGCATGTAAGGGTGACTATGGCAGTAGTCGCAGCCTACAGGAGAAGCCCTAGCTTGTAACTCAACCTCGGAGAATCACAAGGACTCAAAGGCGGTGAATGGGAGTAAAATCCGCCTGCTTTACAAGCTCAGGTCAACAGTCAACATTGCCTTGATGGCTGGTATACGACCAAACTGGAAGAATCAAACCGGCCGGCAAACGACTTCCGACGTCGCCTACGAGCCAAGACGACAATGCAAACGGCCAAATGCACACGACGGATGAAATGCTACTACATGCAGGAAGATTCATGTGAGGATGCCGGTGTAGCTGAAGGAGTTAATGAAAAAGCTTTCTTTTCTTCTTACCTGTTGCATTTTTTCGAAATCCAGCCAAGGTCTTTGAATGTTCCTCGGGTTGTGATGACGATGCCGTCTTCGAACTGATTCCCTTGTACCGGTGCTCCTGGGGGATCGGGCTGAGATGCCCGTAGTGTTATTAGCATTTGATGATGTGGTGGAAAGGAGATTGGGGGCAGCTACTGCTGGTGAGCTGGTGCTGATTTGATTCGAAGCGTCTATGAAATTAGAGCGTGGTTCAGACTGCTGCTGCTGCTGCTGCAAACGAAGACGATGACTCTCACTAAGGGACTGGGGTTCAGTGACTGGGCTGACGCTGTACGGCTGATAGGACCTGTCGTAGCGTCGAAGTCCTCGGAAAACGCCGCTACTGATGCTCAGTGCCGCACCTCCAGTCGGAATCGAATGAGTAGCACCAACAATCAATGAATTCAGTCCGCCTTCAGTACACCCGGGCAAGGGCCCGAGACCCGGCCCGACTGGACTCGTCGACCCGGAGCTCCCGCTCCCCACTCCCGACAATAAGAACAACTTGGGCGGTGGCGACTGACTTCGCCGGTCGTGAGGCTTGTGCACGTCCACTGGAGGGGAAGTGCAGAACTCGACCGGCGTGGACACGGGCCGTAGCAGCCCTTGCACCTCGTCGTCAGAGCTACTCGTGCTCTCCACCGAGAGTCGGTTGGCAGCTACTTGTGACCATTTCCTCTTGTTCTCCGTCCCCGGACCGCGGGCCTCGTCATCCCCCATGATGTTGTCCTCTGACTGGAGATCGTCGTTCTCTTGAAAACTACTATTTATAACTTCTAATTCCTCCTCAGAGCTGTGGTGATCGTACGCATGGTCCGAGTCTGACGGAAGGGCTGAGTCTATGTAACAGGATTCAAATTGACTACTTGCTGAATCCCGGCCGCCGTTATTCGCGTTATCAAAATCAAAATAATCCTGGCCTTCTATGATAGGGTCGGAGTTCTCCAAATGCTTTGTAAGTCCATTAATATTGTTCCGTCGCTCCTCGAGCCGCTCGCGCAGTCGCTCTTGATCTGTCTCCCACTCGATTTCCGACTCGTCCTGGTCCATACCTGTGTGTCACAGAATCAAAACAGAACAATTAGTTATCAATCATCCGTGTCATTAATTCCTCCTAAATGCTATATTCCATCAAGTAAACATCTCTTTCCCTGCTTCAGTTGGCCGAATCTCAGTGAAGGCCCCACTATCTCATCTCAAGACTCCCATTTCACGTCACACAGTTCCACAGTTTTTTCCACCCAAAGACAAAGCGTCTCGACCACCTCACATCATCTGTCATCGTGCCTCATTGTTCCAAGATTTAAACACTGCTCCAATAAAAACTCCAAAGTATGCACTTCCTCCAACAACCTTCGAGCAAACTGTGCTCAGTGCGCTGTCCAAGCATCAGGACCAGGAGCACGGACATTAATTTCCGAATCGCCGCTGGCCAGCGATTTAAACCAGAGCTGCCAAATGCCTTAAGGAGCTTCAGCCTTCAAGAGAATCTACGATGGCTGATGAAAAATCCCACCTGGGCAAAACCCCTACAAATCTTTGCCACATGCACTTCTCATGTGCTCCTCGTATGTCACTTAGCATTGCCTTCATATGTTCCAGCCTTCGCTCCCAAATCAACAAATTACCAAAGACCGAAGCTAGTCCACATAGCTGCCCAACTAAGGAAGTCTTTCTTCATGTGGGAAGCTGTCATAAATTTTTTCCTATTTACGACAAGCAAAGCCAGTTTACATTCCGTCGTCCTGTACTCTATACCGGAGTAATCATATGGCGATCTCCCAAAATCACAGTCCTACCAACTACACACTCCCGTTCACCCCTTACAAAAACAAATGCTGTCAATTTCAAAAGTGTCAAGTCCTCCGGCATGGTCATACCACCACTGTTTCACTATCAGAATTCCAAGGCTCGACTGCTCATCAGCCTCTTGTTATTATTAATTCTCCGAGCCGTTCCTTCATGTAAGCTATAAGACTCTCACATTCAGAGGGCATCAGCTCCAACACAATGCAATACTCCAATTCGTTCTTGTTGGTCCAGTGAAAAGTTTTGGTGTACCTGGCCGTCGGTAACTCAGCAGGGCGGACGGTTCACAATAGTAATGGTTAACTCCTTCTCTTGTACGTATGTGTGTGTGACTTTAAAGAAACAACATGTGGCGGACAGACTGGCTGCAGCAGAGCTGACTGGGAATATAAAAAGAGATGATTCTTGAATCCTCCTTTTTATTACACACCATCACCGGCAATCCATCATCCGCAACTTGAGCAACGCTTTCAAGAGCTCATATTCTATCATGATGAACATTTATCAGCCTCATCATAATCCTGGAGTCAAGCCTATCCATACCTGGATTCCTCTCCAGTCTCATATAAAATCCATTCCATTCCATTGACTAACCCCATCATCTTTTCTCTCCGTCGTCTCCATCGTCTCCGTCTCCACATTCTACCTCTTCTTCTCCCTTCTCTGTCCCGTACTTCCTCCTACTTTACTGCTCGTCTTCCAACCGTCTAAATGCATATGTACTTTCCTTCCATAAGTTCCTATTCCTGAACCCCGTGCTCAACTTGAAGTTCCTGTCACTGACGACCGCCACATCTTTAAAGTCAGCCATGAAGACATGGAGAAAATCTCATCTCATTTCGGAAGCAAGCACAAGTCATACTTGCAACATTTCCACATGCCAGCAATCATTTTCAATGAAATGGAAAGACGGATTCCCTTGAATCTCCCTCCGAGGATAAACTTGATGCTAGTAAAGTAAGTCTGGTATAGTTACAAAAGCATGAAGGGGGATTCTTTCATTGGAGGTTGCGAGTTCGCTACAATAGTATGCACAAACCCATTTGCTGGTTCAGTCAGGAGTTGAGAAAACGGCACTGTGTTAGTTCCATTACATTAGTCCTGCTTCAATGCTTGAAAACATTTTGAGATTTAGCAGATATTATTCCATTGCTAAGCGCATGAACTACGCTTTGGGTTTGAATCAATCAGCGCTATCGCTTCTTTACAATGGCGTGGAACGCTGGCGACGCTGGCGACGCTCAAGACCCTGACATGATTGCGATCAACCAAGGGTCACCTGGAATCAAACCCGAGTCCAAGTCAGCAAGTCGTCGATTATCAATCGGTTATACTAGGTCTCCATCCACGTAACATCAATAAAATCGATACGTTTTCTCACAACCTAACGGATACGCAATACACGTCGCATTTTACGACTTGTGAGAAGGCAATGGCTTTGAACTTGCTCTGTTAGTGGAAACGTGTTTTTGTACTCGAATCGCTCCCAGCCATTGTCGCCTCCACGTTTTTGTGCTGGAAAACCAGCTCGCGAACTACCGCTCCAATACGAGTCATGACTCCATTAATGCTTTTTCGATGAGGTTTAAAAGACTTGGTGGAAGCCATCGTGATGCAATAATTACAGCCATTATTCGATTCGCATCATTTGCATCGCATCCTCAAATTGCTTACTGAAACTCAACTTAATGCTTCGATCATGACGGCAACTCAAAATCATTCGTTCGGCTTTTAAATTTCAGCTCCTGGTTTTTTCCTCCAAGTCCCTTCGTCTACTGGTCTTGAGACAAGTTCTGAGGGACAGGAAGACTGTCTTTTTAAATGTGACCTGCTACACCACATTTAGATTTCCTTTGCATCGATGATGCGGAATCTCAAGAACAATAGGCCGGTAGGATTCCATTACCTTTACTCGTGTCATTGTGTCACATTGATCATTCGTCAATCAAAGGAGTTGAAACTACCGACTTCTCTGGTTAAAACCACGACGGATTTCATTTTTCCATGCTTCACAAACTTTGGAACTCATACAATTAAACTAAACAAATCCAACTCCACCAGCGTAACATATTTCCCTGTCCCAGGAGAAAGCTTATGCCGTACCTACAATCTTTCTTCCAATTTCATAGCTAATATTCCAAGCTCTGGCATTCTCAGAACCTTAAAACGGCCCAGGGTCCACGATTCACATAGCAGTAGCCAAGATATCAAACCAGACAGACATTAACACAGGGACTTGGACCACAGACGAAATCATATATTGGACTGACTGCAGGAACTGAGAGACTCGAGACTCGAGCATGATGATGATCATCTCTGATTTTTTGGTTCACGTTTGTGCAAGATTATGGGTAATGACGTAATGATTCTCCGTGAATGTTTTTTATGCACTCGATCCCTACTTCTCCCATTGCTGGTCCTTGAAGAATGGAATGAGAAACGATTAAGTTGATATTAGAAATGCCAGAGGAAACGAGCTATTATCTCCTACGGAGTTCGTGTGGACCCCTCCCTAGCTTGCTTATGCAGTGTAGTTGCGGAATGCCCGCACATGTACATTGTCGGCTTCCTTTTAAAATCCCTCCTTCTCGGTCCTTCTTCCTACGGCGTTACTCACTCCACCACGGCTTGCCATCGGCTCCTTCCTGGCATTTCTCTCCGTACGAGCACCGTGTACACTTGTAGAGTACAGGCGTTATCCCCGGTAACTTTTTACACCAACCTCCCATACATATACTACCTATAAGAAACAAAGTCATAAAATACACAACTACTACTTACTACATCTCCACTATTGTACCCAAGTGTGTAATGGCTCTAGGCTCTCTGTCTCTCTCTTCCATTACATTCTACACACACATACACACACACACGTCTTTTTACGCATTTCCCTTCCTTTTACTACTGCATACTCATCCTCTTCTTCACAATCCTCCCTCCATTCCACTCTCTCCCTTCATCTTCTTCCTCATCTCCTGCATCTTCTCATCTTCTTCGTCGTCGTCTTCTTTCACACAACTGCTTTACGCACGCATGAAGATGACGCTTATACTCGTGCACACACACACAAACTCCCTTCATCACACTCTCGAGATGGTATCAGGACCTAACACATTAGCTCGAATCCTCAACATTCCGTCCCAGCCCCACCGCCAACAGCTCTCGTCTTCACAAATACCATGCTTCGTCCAAGGACTTTCTTTTCATTCAGCAAATCTCCACAGCCGCATTAATAGTCCGTGCTCCATTCTGCCATGACCTTCACGAATTCGTGGACATGGCGCAGGGACACTCGTGATCATCAATAGCTTCATGAGCTGCCACGTCCATGCCAATACTTCGTAGCCCGAAGCAGGTTTGACTGATGGCCTCAACTCATCTTATGATCAGAGCCAGTGCTCCAACCTACTGGTCCGAGTTGCTAAATTTTTTTTCATGCAGTGGATTTTCATCGTATTTCCATCAACGGGGCCAGACGCCAATTTTCCGATTCCCTCATGAGAAAATCCTGCTCGGAGTTCTCAACCTTGTTGATGCGCCACCACACACCAAGACAAGGGATTCAAAGAGCACGAAACCAAGGCAATTGGCAACTCCCACAAAAGAAATTCACATTAATCGCTGAAACGCTACCGATTACAGGAGTCCAGCTGCATCTCAGGGAATTCTCCGCTCGCTCAAAAACAACTAATGTGTGCTTGGCGTATGCTCCCAAAAATTTTCAATTTTTTAATCAACTTCCCAACCGAAACGTGACATCCTGTCCAAGCCGGTTAATGGGAACTGAGGCTCATGAGCTGGGAAGTGTGGTGGCAGCCCTCTGGCAGGTTCTGCTCTTGCATTACTAGCGAGTAAAATTTATTAAACAAGTGATTTCCCAACAGCCGGTTCTCACTGCCAAGTCTGTCGTTACAAGGAGGAAAGTAAGTCAAAGCATTGCTCAATCCAAGGACCCAGGAATTACGGAGATGAAGCCACCTTTGATGAACAAGTGACACACGTACGGTGCGGTGAGGTAGGAGAATCCCAAAGAACTCATACAAGAGTCGCATGGTGTGACCACGGAACGAAAGGAAAACAAGGAAAGGCGAGAGGATTGTCAATCCAAGTTCCATAACTGTGATTACGTGTCTCTCATTAAATGTCGCCTTGGGTTTCTCCACATGACTTACTTGGGGATTAGGCTTAGTAAAATGAACTCCATGCATTACAGGAGGGATAATCCACACTTCCTTCTCGGAACCAGCAGTCGGGTCGTCGGGTGTAACACGTAACAGAAAAGCCCAAGTTATGACTTGTTCTCGCCAAGTTTATAAACGTCGATGCTATACGGCATAAAACACAGAGGACTGCAGGAAGAACATACTGTGCAAACCCATACGGGATGTTTCCTTCCAGTCGGGTATTTTTTCATCCACCCGATCCACCGTCTCCTACAACGACCTCGTTGGCAACGGCTTACAGTTTGCTTAATGCCAGGGAAAACATTAGTGGGGGAATTTCACATGTCCGTAATGCACATTTGTTCTCCTGATGTGTATGCATGGAGCAAACTCATCATATTTTTACAGCCATTACCCTAGCAAGGTAGAAGCGATCTTTGGTAGCAAGCAATGTAAGACAAGACAAGCTTCTTCTTCCTGCCTCCTGGTTTCTTATATTTGAACCTTCCGTCGTTACTGAACAACACAGCTATTTCGAGCTGGTTACACTTTCCGAGTCGTAGCCTCGCCGGGGCCTTGGATTGGAATGAGCGATAGTTTGTGTGTGGACGGCTAACTCGCTGTCTTTCTCTCACAACCCATTATTCGTCGACTGGGTAACTTGTTCGGATTGACATTTTGATAAGTACAAGATGGGCCATGTTTTATGCAAGAATGTCATGTCTTGTATTTTTCTCCGCGTTAGAATAACAAGCTCACATCATTCACACAATCGTCTCGCCAAATCCCTCCTTCGACAGCACGACAAATTATCAACAGCCACAAAATTTCAAATTGTCCTCGACTGTCGNTTCTCCGCGTTAGAATAACAAGCTCACATCATTCACACAATCGTCTCGCCAAATCCCTCCTTCGACAGCACGACAAATTATCAACAGCCACAAAATTTCAAATTGTCCTCGACTGTCGTTCAGTCGCCGGGGAAAAAGTGCCGTGGAATCCAGTCTTAGGCGAAAACCAGGCCTTCTCCATCGCGTACTTTTGTACGGCCCAATATTGACTTTCAAAGATCCCGCTCCAAACTCGTAACTTGGAAACTTATTGTAGGGAGAAGCCGGTGCTCTTGCACCTAAACGTTTTTGATCCTGTAGATTGCTGATAAAAAGTGAACAGAATAAACCTTGGTGAAATTTTACACTACCATGCTACAATTGCCTACTACCTCAGAAATGAAGCAGACCATGCCACGGGAGATTGAAGGAGCGTATAGGATTTTGTAATGGCACTCCCAAGACAAAACAGTAGGAGTTACGCAGGTAGTCCTACGTCAAACACACAGAGGAGCACATGGTCACCATGAGACTTTGCAAGTTTGCCAGTTCTCGGAACTGGGAGCAGGGCAAAAAGTTGAAAACCAACACGGTGTATCTACACAGCTCTTACAAGTTTTCACACACATACACGGGAAATTGGAAAAAATGTTGGAAAAAAGTAGACAAACTTGGAAACTATTCCCTCCTCAAAGTCGGTCTTTAACTATTCATCAATCATTTCCCTTTAAAAAGTGCACTGAAGGAGCGAGAGAGAGAGCCGAGAAGAAATCCTGGGACTTGGGGCGGAACGCCAACATCAACTTGAACAAATACATACAGAGGACACGGTACAGCCAACGTTGGTAAATCCACCGTCCACGAAGGAGAATTATCAGGTAAAAGTAAAACACTCACTAACTTAACAGGTTTTGGAGCCAATCCGACGTGACTATCAAGCATGGACCGTGCTTGATTCCAGAAGAAAAATATTTTAAGGACTATGAGTTTCTCTTGAAACTTACGAAGGAGTTGGAGTTGACGAACAGCTCACTATCGTGAGTAATCACCCATCGTCAATTACACAACGGCTCGTAGTACTACAACTACACGAAGCTCTGAAATTGTCCTTCCTTTCTCCTTCTCACCTACTCATGAGTGTCATGAGAAGGAGGAAGCTATGAAGGAGGAAGAAAACTGGAAAATTTTATGGAACATTGACCACAAAGTGTTGAGAAAACTTGTTTGCGTCCTCCAAATTGTCTACCTCTCCCACATTCATTCCGTGCAATTCCTCCAGTCTTATCTCCCGTTTCATTCCTTTCCCTCGTCGAGTAGTACAATCGACAAATTAAATTCAACAAAGTCATTTGCTCTCAAATTCATGATTTTCTAGTGGAAGGAGCTTGTAAAAAGGGCAAATTATTCGTCATAAAATTCTCGCTTTTTCCTCCAACCGGCTTGTGCACTAAACGCCTTATCTTTAACGGCCAGAGCGACTTCTTCGTTTGCTGCGGAGCTTCACGCACCTGCGCCTCCGTAATTACACGTTCGATCGGGAAGGACCCAACGTTATTGCTTTTCACAAATCTGGTTTTCCTCCAGTTCCACTCTGCCTCCACTTCACCAACTTGCTCAGAGTCAGTTAACCTTGCCTTTGTAGTGGTCGTCGACAGAAGTCTGCTGGGAATAGGTAATCAAGCTCTAACATGGAACACCCCAAGACCGGGGATGGTTTCCATGGCTACCGACCTTTCCGACACCAGGGAAAGGGTGGGGAATGGCTGGAATTTGCTCCAGAGCCGAAGAAATATTTCGCGAAATATGGCCATCATTTCTAGCAACCGCACGAAATCCACAAAGAAAATGATGGCAAGACAATAATCACTCCTTTCATCCAGCCCATTCTCCAAGGACATGACACACGAACTGTTTCACATTGCATGGAAGGAGACCAGGCCCTGGCAACATATTGGATGTGGCTCAACCTCCTTGTTTCCCTTTTTCAGCCTGTTTCAGCCGGAAAATAAAAGCAAAGTGCGGGATTGGAATGCAATCAAGGGCCGGAATTGAATGTGCTGGAGCTAAGAGCGAGAAAATGGCCAGAACGAAGGAATTATTGTCTCCGAATGTGCATTGATTGTGAGCGAATTCCCAGAGAGCTGCTGCCGCAGCAGTAGCAGCTCTCCTTTTCTCCACGAACCTCCATCGTCTCCAGATCACACTTTAATAATATCCTCTCACTCAGTCTCTCTCTCCCTCTTTCACTCCGTCTTTTTACCAGGAGCAGAAAGAGCACCATGTGCTCCTTTCTTGAGTTACTTTTCACACTGTTTATATTTACAAAGGAAGACAAAGATAGATAAAAGCAGAAGGTTTTTACGACCCGGACCAGATTACATGGAATAGTAGCCTCTGGCAGGCCATGCGGCCTGCTTCAGGCAGTTGCTTTCAGTAGTAGCCTTGGCACTGGTGGAGGCAGTAGTAGCGCACGTAAACCAGCCTACTACATAACATGTGGAGTAAAAGCGTAAAATGCGTCTCTCTAGTAGTAAAAGAGAGAGAGGATGAGAGAAGACAGGGAGTAAAAACGTGGCAGATGGAGATGCTATATTTAGTTGCCAATTCCCATTAGCTGGCACCCCCATGGAGAAGCGTACGCTGGGCCTTTTCCTCCACTACAATGTCTACGCACTGGATTCACACGCTTCGGCCACCGAACCGGGTATTATCCTGCCCGGCTTCTGCATCGCAAACTACCCGGGTTTTATGTTTTACGGCGCGGTCTTTGAAAATTTTCTCTCTGCATATGCTCCGCATGCTCGAGATCGAATCCATATCCGGCAATCTTCCGACGACCGTGGTGCACAGCAAGTGCTCTTTTTTCACCAAGCGTCAATACGCTTCTTTACCAGCTTCTTTCCCAACTCTCATCCACATCCTTCCCAGGAGCTTTTCCCCTGGCACCACGCGGCATTTACGATTTACGTAAGCACAGGAAGAGCAGGGAAGACGAGCCGTCTGCGCTCTGAACTGTAAGCAATCTGACTGAATTTCGGAAACAGAATGCGATCAACACCTCATTGGAAGCAATTCCTCGGTTTACAGCCCACTTGGATCCCATCGGCAATTATGGCGTGCATTGTTCAGGGTGGATTCTTTTCCCTCAAGCTTTTACTTCCTTCCGAAAGCTCTTTACGAGCCGATTCATTCTCATTCTTACATGAGGCTTGTATTGGGAAACGACCGTCTTCAGCTCCGAAATTGGCATTTCGACAAAGAAAAGACCAAGAAAAGAAATCCTCCGCACCATCGGGGAGGGCAGAGATGGAAGAAAGAAATGAAACATTTTTTACACTGTCAACCAAATTAACCCGCGTAAATTAACTACCAAGTGCTAAACATCCCATGTCTTTCTCTCATACTCCTCAACTTACACCCTTTTACAGCCCTGGCATCATGTCTCGGTATTGTGCAGTCCTTTTACTCCGACAGCCCCTACATTCCTGGCCATGTTCCGAGCCATCTAATCATCAATCAATTGGAAAAACAAGGCGGAGCTCACGTACCCACTGAGAATAAGCCACAATCCAATTGTGAGAACCAAGGCAACATATCGTGTGAGGTCATTATCAAATCCGTAATAGTGAATTACGGCACGGCCTTAAATCACACCGGTGCACTGTCCCGATCCACCGCTCCGGGCCCTAAAAATTTTTTAAATGCACATGCTCATCTTATCATCTCTCTACACTAATGGTTACGTAAACCATGTGCAGCTTCACGTCTCCCGCACACACACACACACCACTCCATGACATACCTGGATGATTTCAAATCCCAACCTGCACTTGAACAAAGCAAAACTATCACAGTTTTAAAGGAACAAGCGCTGATGAACTTTACTCACTGAGTCGCATCCTCTCACAGCCTCATCATCATCTAACTCTTTGCTCAATCCCTGAGAGACTGGCATGGCACTGCAGCTCACTGCTTCTCGCTTTCTGCTGTACACCTTTTTTTCGTACTCTTTTTATCATAAAATTATTTGAATTTGATGCCGGCAAACACGCATACGGTGAAAATTACCGGAACTTCGCTTTTGCCTCGAGCACTCACTACTCCGTACACGATTCTCTCCACGTCCCTGTCCCATCCTCCATACTGGGATACATACCCATGGTATTCACTCAGGCAAGATCCAATGCTTGACTTACTTGAACTGAACTACCTGCCGAACTTCCTACCTGAGCCACCTTATTCGTTCCGAGGCATGGCCTACAAGTAATTTGCGGCAGGGTAAGCAACACTCGGTAATACCTATGGGCTCGAAGAAGCAATCCACGCAAATACTTTTGTACAGCAATCATCACCAGGCCATGCAGTCAACCCAGTACGAGAATTCACATGTTGCTGTGCTCGCCAGGAAAAAAAATCACTTTCAGGCTCTGAAATTGCGATGCCACAGCATGCGATTCCTTTTCCTGCTTGGCTTTCGTGCGATGCAAGCCTGGGATTTAAAGCCGCGTGAAGAGCAAACCAAGTAAAAGGAAATTATCCATCAGTCACAGAAAAATCTCGCATGGGCTCGCGCTCAACCATTCACCGGCTATTCCCAGCTCGTACACATTTGTAACTTGAGTAATTCTTCACGTTTTTTTCCCACCTGCAATAAAGTCCTCTAAAGGCAGATACATATCAGCCGTCACAAAGAATCAAAGCAAAGCTCCAATCTCAGATACCTTTACCAAGTCCAGCGTCGGCAGTACACATCCTCCCTTTAATCCTGTACTAATGTCTTTGCCCCTTTCAGGCTGTGGCTCAGTCTCCAAAAGTAATGTCACGATACGGGCAAGGAGTGACTCTCAGAAGAAGGAACATCACGCACGGAAAGTTTATTTGAAGCCTAGAAAAAAGTCCTTTGATGCTATTTCGCGATTATTTCATGCCGCTTTACCAATTTAAATAAAAAACCAAAGAGCCGGAGCTCTCCAGGCCCAAGAAGAAAACTCCAACAACCCCTCATTAAAATAACGCAACGAACCCATTAACACACAACCTGCAGCCTGCCACCAATCAATCTCTGAGAGTCCGTACACCCAGCATTCCCTTCCTCCTCTCTTCCATCCACTATCCACTATATTCAGCCAATTCAACCAATTCAATCTTACACGAGTGGCAAAAAAAAACTCTCGACCATGCCCCTGTACCAGTTCAGCAAAACTTGCATAGTCCACAAACACTACAGCCGAACCACTTCACCATGACCTCGCCGCATGCAATCGGCAACCGAGCTACAACTTTATACAAACAGAGCTTGGAACTATAGTACAACTGTGGATAATGTGAAAGCCTGTATTTAACTCACGTGGAAAATACACACGGCTGTCTCTCAAACCATCTTCATTACTCAACTCTGATGCTTGCAAAGTCGACAGTAACCATTGCCATTACATTCCCATCGCCCATCACATCAGTCCTACGATATTGCCATTTCCACGGCCATTATACCGGCTGTAACGAGCCGAGTATTTCGCAAAGTCATCCGAATCCACGAATCCAAGCCGTGTCAGTCCCACTGGTTGTCGTCGTCAGCGATCAGCGATCAGCAATCACCCTTAGGAATTAGGAGCCTACTCCATCTTCTACAGATAGCCTGCCTTGGGATTCCAGACTGATACTTTTAATGGACAACTGACACCAAGTTTGAAATTGTATTCCGGACCGTCTCTGTACCGCCGACTCAGCGTACACATCCACCGTGTCTCAAGACCAGAGCATTGGAATCAGCCACACCAGATGCTTCTTCAGTTTATTAGCTCCGTTTTATTGATCATCTCAAGCTTCTCTTGCGGATGAAACTGCCATTCGAATCAATTCCACTGACATCTCAATAGGTTCGCCGAGCTTGAATTCCAGGAAATTGTTTCAAAATGTCTGCATTCCATCCTTTCCAAACTACAAGACCTGTGCCGACACCAATCACCAGGCGGATGTCCTCTTCCCTCACTTCCAAACTACCGTAGGCACCCACACCGTCAGACGTCAATGAATATCTGCACTGTCCAAGCCGTTGTAACGTACGAGTGTAATCTCTTGCCTGTAGCATTTAGCCGTCGTCTTTGAGCAAGGATGACATTTGTAATGCGATTAGCATATCTTGTGCTAAAGATGAGCATCTGCAGGCAGTGCGAGGGCCGGTCTGCATCTCATCTACACGGCCATTAGACAATGTTCTTCATCTCCGCGTTCGACAGAAGACAAGAAGTCGTCGAGAATTAAAAGACACACATGAGAAAAGCAGAAGCGAAGACGAGATCGAGTTTGCAAATACGCCAGTTTCACATGATGATGAGTAGGAGGAGGGAGTGAGCAGCGCAAAGAAGACGCGGAGGAGAGAAATGTACGGAATCTTGAATTACAGCATGTACAAGATGACTTGATGCAATTTTAGCAGCTCCTAGTAGTAGCATAAGAGGGCCATTAGACACCATGAATGAGTTACAGTGGGGCTGTTTACTATGCAAACTCCCTCCTTTCCCATGCATGCATACGAAGAGGCACAACGCACTGAACAAATGACATAGAGCAGACCTGTAATAACTTTAACGCCTTTCCTGACACTAATTACTTCATTACTCTCTTCTGGAAATTTCACTCCGGACCAACACTGCACCGGCCAGGCCTGCTGGTTCTTAGATGGGCTCCGCCATACTTCCGCCAAGGCTAAACGGCAAGGCATTAGCCATCAACCAAGACGCTAAAGATTTAATCTACAAACCGTACTGGAATGGCACAACGTCTTTTCACAGGAATCACAAAGGGTTAACGGGACCGGAGCCGCGTGGCTAGCTTACATTCACAGGCGATTCCATACCTTGCAATGGCCATCTTCTCCAATTTATTCACTGAATGGACCATTCTCAATTCAATGTACCTTAATTGAAATAAGTCCACTGATTGATTGCCGTGAAACATAGGTTAGAAGCCTGGTTCTATGTCCTGGAGAAATCACACTGAATTTTTACTGAAGGAACCTGAATTTTCGCACTGAAATTCCGTCAGGGTCAGAACCTATAGCTTTCACAACCTCAAATTGTTGCTTAGGCTTACAAAATGAGTTACAGTCACAGGCTAAGAAGCTCCCAGGGGAAAAAGTCCCATTTGAAAGCACTTCTACAAATAATCGCTCAGCACCGAAGGCATCCGAAATGATTTCTACTACTTGTTCTGGCATGTTTACCGGCTTTACCAGCTCCTGTTCCGTAAGTATCGTAATATTTTAAGCCCGGATTTGATGGCTTTACAGGCCTTAATGGTTCAATTCCAATATACGTATCATGTTATGATTGCCGCAGACTGCCTCATGGCTCAAGATGAGTATCTGTTTTGAGGAAAAACACCAAGGGTAGTATCACTACATACATACTGCAGCTTTTGATCTCCGTCTCGTCAGACTTAACTGTAGATCATGATTCGATGGGAGAAACACAGTTCAGGTTGAAGGTCTGCGGCACCACAAGTCTCAAAAAACCAAGGAGACTAGACCGGCACCAGCTTCGCAGTTTGCATCCAGTCAATTCGGGCTTCTGTTCCTACCACTTTATGTACTTGTTTTACCATAGCTGTAAAGCATAGTGCTGGTGCTTTATGCTACGAGAATATTTTTATGTGTAAAATAATTTATTTAAAATATTCGAAGCGATATACTCATTAAAATGGCTATTAAAATGGAACCGAGGAATCGTAAATCAAAAATAATAAGCTCTTCCACACATACACCGTTGCCAATAAGAAAGAAGGAAAGAGCGGAGCAAAGACGTACTTTTTTATCTTCCATCAGCCACGCTTATGTACACAGCACCGTACCCATTAGACATTAGTGCCAGCGACCCGAAAGAAGAACCAGTGCCACACATTATTACACCGGCTGTGCACTTCACCAACCCTGTATGCATGACTCAAGACTTTGGAGACCTCAGAAGATTGCTGTTGATGCCGTGGCAGGGAGATGCGACGCTGTAAAGTCGACCATTACGGCCTCTGACTGGAGGGAGAAGATCAGGAGGCAAGGAACCCGAGAACTGGTCAACAACAAGGACCGTTCTTTGAGAAGACGCCCATCAAACTAGTTAACTTGGTAGTAAAGTTGAGGCGTAATAATAATAACAACACTGCTTTTCCAATCCATTCCATCATTATTAGTCGAAAACAGGAGGGAGAGACGGGACAAACTGCTACAAACGAAGGACAGGACCGTAATAAGCTGTAAACTTGCCTTTATAGAGAACAAGTGCATCTGAACAACATGTTAACGGACGGGAGGGTTGGCGAAATGGGACAAAACCGTTCCTTCTTTGTCAACTTTCAGTATTCTCTTTGTCGTGGCTTGACAAAGTTGTAAACGCGAGCCTGTATCATGCAAGCCTTGGAGCACTTTAGCGGCAGGAGACACAGACCGTATTACGACATCGACTTGAGCCAAGTCGACTCTCTCCGTGATTGTGTCCTTTGTCTTTGTCTACTAATTTGTGACTTTGGCTTTGTTATTATGATCCCCTCTGTATTTTCCCTGTACTGAAGTTTCTTCTCCTTCCGTCCCTTGTTATTCCCATAAGTGGTTGAAAACAAACTTGTCTTGAATCAATTCCACCATGGAGAGAAGATGCCAACACACCAACCTATGTCAGGGTCCCAGACAACATTGCTTAATACCCAAGGCATGGCGGACATGAAAGGGAAACTCTTTTCTGCAAAATTTAAACACTAATTGCTCTGTCGCCAAAGACCCGCTGCGTGCACCAGGACACAAACCAGATACCTCTAAAAGTAGCCAATTCAACACCCGTGCAACCTCAGCCTAGTCAACGTACGTGTATACCAGGCCTCGATAGTTTACACGACAACTCATTTAAAACACGGAACACGAACGGAATTACAAGCTTCGTTGACTCAGCCTTTAGGAAACTACACGTAGCCACTCGAGGAACTTGGCCATGACAAGTTGCGATTCCAAAAGGACGTAATGATGATTCTCAACTGGAACGTTTTCATGTCGTTTTCATCAAACTCGATTCTGGCACCACGTCAGGTGAATGTTGACTCAATTCTGAAATTCATCCTAGGCCTGGACGTTTGATGCCATGCTTATGTTTACTATTACGACGGCGCACATGGAAAGGAAAGGGAATGGCTTGAAAAGAGTTTTTTTCTATTATTTTACAAACTTTTCCTGGAGTTTAGACCTTCGTTTATCGTGGGGATACGAACCAGTAATTTCAGCGAGGTAGACAAACTAATGCTAATTCATCGGCAATTGCTTTGGAACCACATTGAATTGAGTGGCCGAATACTTTGTAGTTACACAAGAGGGGGCCGAAAAGGATAGCCTGTTTCGTAGACGGGCATTAAAGAGGACACGAAATCTAATAGGCTCCGCATATATAATTCATAAAAGTCACGCAAGAAGTGGTCCTGTGACGCGCGTGGAGAACACCACGAAATTAACTTGTGCTTTGCTTGTCCGTCTTCTCGAGCACGCTAACTGCTTTGGCGGACAGGAATATAAGACATGGCGGAGAAAGCGCGCACGCAGGATTTAAATATCCCATGAATATACATTACGAGGCAGGCCAGGGTGGTATCGTGGACAGGGGGACACGCAGCGGTAAACGTGAGGTGCCACATATGCTCAAGAAAGCCGACGAGAGACAGAGAGAGAGAGAGGAGAGAAAGTCAATCAGGTGCAAAGCACTGACATTGGAAACCCGTTGCATCTCCACGTCTGGCGGTGACTATGAGCGATTATAGCGGATACGTTGCCATGGTGACGGAGCCGTTATCCGAATGCTACCAACTGGCATTGTTATCGACTCGCCCTTCACCAAGCCTGCTTGACCAGCTTGCATGCACGGTTCCATCATCCAGTTCTGATACAATGCTCACAAGAACAGTTCCTCGGTCAACAAAGAACTTATTAAGGACCGGATTAAAGGAATATTTTACTACGGTTTGGAAAAAAAACTGAACAGGATTACGAATTATGATTCGAACCGCGCCGTCCGATTCATAAATTCCAACACCTGCGCCACTATGTGCAAGAGCCATCAGCATTGCAACAGCATCCTCTCGCTCCTCCATCTCCACCTTGTGCGTCTCGATCATAAATGAAAAGCAACTCTGGATCATCTCCATCCGCTCATCACGAGCACTGGCTTCGACTCCGTCATCTCCTTCCAAACGACTACTGACTGAACGGGTGGAAGGAGGGAAAAAAACTACCCGGAGATATAAATATATTCAGAGCACGTACCTGCTTTATAACATTAAGCTCTGAATGTATGAGCAGAATTCGTTTCAAGAAGCTCCTTACTACACCATCACTAAAGGCAATCGACCATTGTTTCCCGGCACGGGTTAACCGGTCATTTTCTCACCGGCTCATCCACGAATACTGTGTTTCCTTTTTTTTAACGTATGGAATACCATACAGAAACGAGTATTCACCTACTACTATAACTGCCCCACCCTCCCTTTTACGTCTTCGATTAGCCTGTAACAAAGGACCGGTGAGGATGAAGAACAGCTGCCGACAACGAGAGTTAAGTGGGCCTCGCTTCCATAATTTTGCTAAAAGCATTACTAATGAGATGTGCACATAATCAGCTACATACAAGGAATTATGAAACAATTCCAAGGCGAACAAGTCCACGGGCACGGAGTGGATCCAGGCTGCGTGGGGAGGAACCAACCACTTATACTATTCCGACCTTCTAAAATCTAAAGTCAAGTTCCCAACCTGGTACTACTGGGGGTACGAATTCCGTACTTCAAAGAGGAAGAGGTCGGGCCAACACAAAACAATGCCAAGCACCCAGGGCAGGACGGGAATCGGGGAATTTGTCGACTTTTTCTCCCGATTCTCGGGTGAATTGGTCGGGTTAATGCCGTTGTCATCGGTTGTGAAGACGTGATAATTTCTTGCGGATTAATGAATGAGCCGACTCACTCGCTAGATGTGTGGGGTCGATAGTTCGGTGGTCCAAGACTCCACGTGCTATGGTGCAAAGCCTTGCTTTCCATACCGTGTATTTCGAGCCACTTTCTGTGAAAATGGAACAGAGTCTTGTAGCGGTAGAAGGTTGACGAGAGAAATTTCAGACGAGATTGTTTTATTTCCTCCGTTTTTCGCCAGTATGCATGACGACTCCCGTTGTCGCTTGCAGTACATGCGGAAAGTGAATCTGTTTCGCCACACGAGAGATTCCCTTACTCCGCATGACTTTGAACCAAAATAGAGTCGTAGTCGTGTGTATGTACGGACGGGAAAAAGGAGGTCTGTCAGTCGGGTGGGATGATGTGCGAGGAGAATGCAATAGAAAAAGTCCGCACATCTGTTTTGTATTAACTCACTTGTCTCACGGTTTTCATTCTTGCCCGAGAAAAAAGTTACGGACTTCCCTATGACAAATGACCCGATTTTCGCAAGCGAATGTTTCACGAAAATTCCACTCGGTCTCTGCCGTATTCTCTCCCTCTCCCTCTCTCTCTCTCTCTCTTCGCCACTGCATTCGACACTACACTTTCCGTCCTCCTCCTATTCCAGATGAGTAGCGAATTTTACGTATCCATGCATCCATCCATCCATCACTTTCAACGTATCTCACATTCCATAATTTTTTTCACATCCACCCACCCAAACCCGTGAGACAGCCAAAGCCCATATCAAATGTTACTCAAGTACCAACCAACCAGCAGCAATGCCACCACACACATACACACAATTCCGGAAAAAAAATAAATATAACATTCATTAGAGCTCACAACTTTTCTTCAAATTAAACACTTTCTCAGTCTCTCCAAGAGTTACTGGCATCTCGCATACTTTTCCTCCTCTGTCTCTGTCTTTCTTTTACCCTGTTTGTCTCCATGTACTCCGCAAGGATGAAAATGAAGCATTGGAAAGGGACTGAAATAATCCAGATGAAAAAAATGGACGGAACGGGAGGAATAAATAGAAAATCCTGTTAATTTACTCCGAAAAACATTTAAACAAGGAAGTTCATTGAGAAAAAGGAGAGGTTCGAAAATTCTCGGGTAATGACGCATTTGTCTGTGTGTTGCTCCGGACGAAAATAAGAGGCCGCTTTCATATTTCTGTGTAATTACACATCATCATGATTAACTAGGAACAAGAGATCGACTCCATCATCAGTGTAAATGGCAACATAAATACTCTACACGATCCGTGTTGCGTCCAAATCCGGCCGACACGATAGGACGGCGAGGCGAAAAAAATCAACAGTCTTTTATACTCAGCTGTCCGATTTAAAATATTGCGAGACTCTGCTCCCTGTCTGCGACACGAATCTTGATAAGCACACAAACATTTCACACAAACAGCTTCCAACATTAACTTCAGCTCCGATCATCACAGCCGGGTTAGAAAAACGCGCAGCCGTTCCTAACTTAATCATAATTAACGAGTTGACACAAACAGGCATTTACCACGTCAATAGTTTGGCCCCGAAGATCATGTTGTGTTTTACCAGGGTCGTGTGCTTGAACACATGGCGAATCTTCCGATGCCAGCTTCTCCATCCCGTAGAACCCAGACCTGATACCCGGGTAAGAGTTTCTTACACCGGTGGGAATCTCCAATGAGCTCTCGCAAGTCAAGCCCTTGAGCCACAGCCGCATAGCTTCTGCCTCCTTTCCTTAGTCTTGACAAGAAAGCGCGTGAGAAAAGATCCAAATCCCTTCAGCCTCTCATTAATATCCCTGTATACCATTATTATTACTCCTGGTTGGAATAAACCCCCTGTACCCCCCCGGGCAGGGGCTGCCGATGCCTCTGAATACCGTCCACGTTATTGCAGAATGAGAAAAGAAAGCAGCAAGCGAGCACTTTTACAAACACTTGTGCACAACTCTAGAATATTCAAAAGGCGATTCGACTTCAAGCCCATACGTTCTTCCGTTCCCTGGCATGCATTCGATTCATCTTGGAATTGTAACTACGGATCTTGTACATTGCCTTGGTCGGCAGACCAGCCCATTCACTCGATCCTGCTACAATTATTCTTCCCACTCCGATCTCCTTGAAAACTGTAAATATTTCAGTCCCCACAGGCGATCTACAGCCCGTGTCTCTCCATCCCTTGGAAGGCCAGAGAAATCTACCTTTTTCATCTCACATACTTTCCGTCCCTCTCCTCCCGTAAACTGTTCTCATCCTTCCAAAAGCATTATCCCCCGCTCTGCTGAGTCACCATCATCGTTGTTATAATCTTCTTCTTCTTCCCCCACTTTGGATTTTATCTCCTATGCACACACACACATTTGACTCCAGCTCCACGCTTTCGGCTTTCACCCAAAATCCTCCATACCTTCTTCAGATAAGGACAGGAGGCTGACAGCCTATTGCCTCGCTTAAAACAAGGCTCAAATCACTGCATTCCTTCCCTGAGCCGGTTCTTTTACCGGCTTCTAATGCCCGCCTGTACCCGACAAAAGTTCCGACTGTCCATCCCACCGCTTTCACAGCCCGTTAATGGGATCTGTTACCCGGCTTTTACTCCGCTACGGTGTCCGGCTTTCACTCTCGTCCCTGTAGACTTCTCCTCCTGCAGGTCTAGTACAAAGCTCGGTGCATTACAGCGTAGGCGGAAGCGTAGCTCGTACATTTCCTCCCTCCTCTCTCCTCTCCACTTCCTCCATCTTTCCCAACGAGCAACAACACATGTCGGCCACACATCCATTCGGCACTCCGTACCACACAGACTAGAAAAACGCCGTCATTGTAGTAAAAGCAGTTTACGCACTTGCTCCTACTCCCCAATAATCATTAGCCTTGGCATAAAACACATTAACCGGGATGGCAGAGGAAGAAGCGAAAGTTACAGGACCGTCCTCAGTTAAAGCGTGCATGTGCCTCCACTTGTGCGATATGTGCCGTTCTTTTGTGAATGAGTTCAAGTTAAAAGTACTGCTGGTAGCGTAACTACACTACTGAGTTGGTGTACTGCCACGTCACTGGGATTTTTTTCAAGAGGTTGAAAACACTGCTGGTGCTGGCAATAAAACTGATACATGTTCCTTTCGCGGGTAGGAGAGGAGGAAGGAGAACAAGTTGAATAAGAAGAAGAGTAAGGATGCCATCAATTATTTGTTGCCATTAAACTCCTTTGCTCCATTTCGCCAACACGGATAAGAATCACTAAACTTTTCGGTTAGTTGAGTTCAGCTCGTAGTAAATTCCATACATGTTTACGTATCAATTCACTCACCCTGCGCACGTCCATCCACTTCTCCAACCCGCTTTTCACAGTACAATCAGACGGGGCTGTCAGGACCTGAGCTGAGGACACATATCACATTATTCTCTCTGTCTCTTCCCTCCGTTACAATTTCCCTCACTCCTTCTGTCTTGTTTGAATCAGACTTTTGTCTCGGCCATCCCGGTACTTGGCAGGTATGCAATTTCAAATTGAAACAAGCAGCTCATCTCCTCCCGTCTCCTAGTCATATGTACATCACATGCTTTGTATGCACTCAAACTTGATTCAGTTCGAACCATCTTTTCATTTCCCTATTACAGCCTCTTCTCAATCTGTGTACGAAACAAGAGCTCGAATTTCCTTGGAAATGCAGTTTGTCCTATGAGTAGAAGACTCGATGCAAATTTTCCACCCTTAAAGTACGAGTGACAACTGGTAAATGTACATGGCGAAAGGTCTATTAAAAGCTAAATACTGGTAAGGAGTAGGAGGCGGGCGGTGAGTAAACGGGGTAGAAAATATGACCCGGGGAATTCCGGAGCGGAAGCCGGTGCAGTGCTTACAGTACTGTTATTCCACTTCACTAACGTGCATTGCAGCCTTTGCCATGGCAGCATTACTCAGGAGTTGCAACCAGATAGTGCTGGAGGATGGACAGAATGTCGGCTTTTACATTCTGCGATTTCGCTTCCATTTAATTCATCCTGTGGCAAAAAGCGCCATAAAACAGTCCACAGAAGCTAAGCCAGGATTTGGAAGTCATGTGAACTTGATGTCAAAGTGAGTAGCATGAGAAATAAAAATACTATCAAAGAGCGGAACATATTTTAGCTGCCAGGCTAACTCCTCAGAGTCAAATTTAACAGTCCTGCCGCACACAAACCCGCCTCAGCTCGTCTTCACCACCGGATCCGGCTTCATTCTCCCTACTTGTAGTGCATATTGACACGGTCGCATTAAAAGCTCCAGCCGTTTCCGCACTTTTGACTTTCAGCTCCGTCCTGTAGTAGTACAGGATACGAGGAATTCAATGTAACGGGAGTTATCTTCCGCAGCAGTACAGAGGAACCGTTACTACTATTTGCTCGCTCTGTGCTTTACCTCCTGGTAGTAATAGTGATCGTAGTAGTAAGTTGTAGTTGTAGTAATCTTGGCTGAATTAGTTTCTTGCCGGAGAGCGATACGGTATTATACAGTGAGATGATTCTTAATCTTCCCTTCGACCTCTCTTTCTCTCTCTCTCTCTCTCTCGCTAGTTTTTCTTCAGCTGGCGCTCAAGCTCATCCATTAAGCTGGTACAATTTGGGCTCTCGCCCTCTCTCAGCGTAAGATAAGTTTGAAAACTTAAAATATCCCGTGCTGATTTACACACGCGGATGCCTGCCTGCCTGTCTACTACGAGATTTTTTCCATTCTCAAATCGGATGGGAGTGAAAGAGCAGTGCGTAAATAACCGCTTCCTATGTGCCTTTCATTCTCGCCTTTTCTTCGCAAACATGCGGAGCCGAGCTATGCATTTATTCATTCAACAAGAAATAACGCCATTTAATCACCAGCTAAAAAGTCTAGTAAAATTTTTGGCCATTGCACAAGGCTCAATTTCTATAACTATTTCCACACTAGATCTTCCTCTCCGGGACAACGTCTTCATCCTATGTGTACATCCTGTCTGCTCCCTCTCCCTCCTTCATCTTCTTCTTCTTCACGGAATGAGCAATAAAACTTGGCTGAAAATATTTTCATTGTGTTTTAACTTTTACAACCTTCCCTGTCTACTACATTTCAATGGGTTGCTCCTTACCAGCCATGTTATTACCTACGATTGTATGGGAATGTAGGCGAAAGTCGAATGACTGTGAATCAACTTCACTGTGAGGAATTAGCCTTGTTCCAATCACCGCCGTAATAGAGCCGATTCACTTTCCTCTCTTCGTCTCTCTCTCAATAACTTTTAACTTTTAGGCGAATTTCCAACCTGCCTATTTACTATCTTGTCTACAACAATTTCCGAGCCAAGCCACGGCTTCAGGACCGGCACAGCCGGTAATTTAAAAAAAAGTGAGAAAAATACACCAATCTCACACAGCTGCATGCAGCCAAAGGGCTTGTTGGAACTGAGTTGGAGGAAATTACCGGCTGAGCCCGCAATGCCTCCTCCTGATCGCCGGCTACGCACATAAATAAATCCTTCTCAGATTCGGAATTCCGACGCACAACCAGTCCTGGTATTACAATACCCGGCTTCGGGGTTTGGCAGAATCTCTCCCGTGGAACTGTCTACTTACATGCAGCAAGCTCACAGTTTCTAGCAACAGCCATCAGCTATCACTTTACCTCTTGAAAGGCTGAATACCAAACTAAATTCATGGCTAACTTCACATTAAACATTCTCATCTTATTTACTCTATTTCCCTCCTCCATGCATCTTCCCAGCTCCTTCTCTGCCAACAACCGCAGATAAATTATGCCACATTGCGCAAAAGCCACACACTGTACCACAGTATCCGATAATTAGCGCATCTCAGCGCTGTTACTCCTAGTGAAAGATGCAAGGGACCACCTCCAGTATTAGTTTTCAGCTCTTGGTCTAGCAATCAGGATGACAAGGCGTCAAAATTTTTGCGTAGCCTAATATACATTTTATAATTTGGCAAATCCTAAGAGGAAGGAATCCCGATCTGTAATTAAATACCACCATCGGGCTTCACTACAAGGTCCTAGGAGGAATTCCGTAGAGGACAAGACGCAGCTTTCGATTATGAAATTGAATATGAAATAGTAATTTAATATTTCAACTTGAGCTTGTCAACTACTTCCATTTCAGTGTTTTTCTAGACATTACTTTATCCGATTCAGGTGAAGTGAAGCGGAAATCCGCGAAATCATTGCAAAATATTAAAACAATATCAGATTCCACCTTCCGCTTATTACCCGACTGTAATTACGTTCCAGTTGAATAAATCCAATGGTCTCTTGCACCACCACAAAATCCGAGCTAAATGTACCCGTCACCAGCCGATTGAAATACCCGGGTTAGCTTTTCGCCGTGCCGGTTAATTTCCTCCGACATGCGCGAACACATCAGCCGAAGGAAGCTCAGAGTTCTGACGAGGATTTGCCCCTCGAAGAGCATGGATAAAAGGCACTCCTGCAGATACTGTCTCAAGAACTGAGTGACTGTTGCCGACGTTTGTTGAAATGCCAATGACAGAGCCGCATGGAGGTATCCATTACACGTTCCTTGCAGATTGCTCTGTCAGCCCTTCCGTCTGCTCCATTCCTTCATAAACAGTTGAAGCTTCTAACTATACAACAAGCTGCCTTGAAACTTCCGACCACGGCCAACTCACAACCAAGTCCAGGCCTACTTTACACTCTTGTCTCTACTGGTGATGGCGAAACAGAGCAAATCCTCCACACCAAAGGACAGGAGGAGATGAAGCAAATAATGGCAAAGAGAATGGAAGCGGAAGAGCATGTCAAATTTCAAAGAATGCAACCAGGAAAGGACATTGTCATTACATTGGGCTCCTGTCTTGTCTGATATTGCCTAGTGTGAAATTCAGGTCTGCTTCAACCAGTAGGTCGGCTTTGTCCGTCAGTACTCCACGATCATTGCAGTCATCTTCCGAATTTGAAGATCAAGATAACAAAAAGCGATAAGATTTTTCACAAAATCAAGACTTGGAATCTGATCAGGCACAGTTCTCACTTGTGCAAATAAAGGAATTCAGGTGAAGACACATTTCATACTCGCGTGTCTACCAGGAATTCTCAAGGTGAAATAATACGGTTTTACATGCTCCATTCCATCTGCCATGATTCCTTCTTGTGCGATGCCATCATGACATTATCAAGATGGAGGCGAGGAGGGGAATTTGGCAAAAACACTGTAAATTAAATGAGGAGGAAAAAAAGTGGAAACAAAACAAATAATGATATAACAATTCCGTATCTGACTGCCAGCTAGTCCAGACCTTGTCGCTCAGCCAGCAGACTTCGTGTGGTGTTTGTCTGCAACTGGTTTCCTCCACTGTTTAAAAAAGAGCGTGTCGAATTTTTGAAAAATTTCCGAGACAAAACCACATTAAATTGAAATACTCATGGGATTAACAGACTAGCGGTTCGGGTGGAAGGAATTTGTGAAAGATGACTTACATCAGACTTGAGACAGATTTCTACATATGGTCCTTCTCCGAGACTCAAGTGCTGTGCCAGCAACATCAACCAATGGATATCTCATGTACCAAACACCATCTCCTTTAAAAGATCAGCTTAATCTTTCGAGAGCATTCTCCGTCAAGCCTGTACGTTCCCATGGTGTTCATGACTCCAATTTTTTGACCTCTGTCAAAGTTACACAGGGTGGATGTGTTCTCGCGATTTAAGCATTTATTATTTAGGCCGAAAAAAGATGGCAAATCAAATCATTCTAATAATAGCCTTGGAACAATTTCGCTGCAGCGGAATTTCCTCTCGTTACGTGTCCAAACTCGAACTTGGAATCAAACAAGATCGAAAATTACATCTCTCTCTATCTCTCAAACACGATAGATTTAAGGCTCTCTCTCTCTCTCAGCTTCTCTCCCTTAGTCCAGACCAACGGCAAGGGTGAAAGAGAACACGATGGTCTTTCATCTCAATAAGAAGGGAGACAGATAAGACGGAGCACGAAGCAGGGAGCGAAAGACGGACAGAAAATAAACGAATATTTCTGCCTGCTCGAGTAATTTGTTGGCCAAAGTTTTGCAACAACACCATCATTTGATCATCCTACGCTACCACGGAGCACACCAGAGGAACAACATCTCAACCGAACTTGTATCTCGAACACTGGTTGTCTTTGAAATATTCAAGCTATAAAAACTCGCATCTCCCTCCGGAGAATCATTGTAACGTGATTGTGTACTGCATTTCGATCGCTTCATACGGAACACGACTGACATTTGTCCTCGTGTAAAATCCCTTGCTATCAAAACTGCACAAAGGACGTAACGTAGCCAGTCACTGGATCTAAAGCCCCAAATCTACGAGATTGAGCAAGCCTCCGCTTTGAAGCTCGGTAAACCGCTGTAAATAGTATAACACGACTATTACAAATCAAAACTTTGACCTTTGGAAGGACTCCGAGACAGGATCGGAGCTGAGTCTTAAATCTCTCTTTCTCTCCGTCAGTAAGTATAGGAATGTACCACTACTCTTCATCAGCTCCCCGCATTCATCTATCGACATGTCATCTTTGGCAAAACAATGCTGCTTCTTTGACTCGCTCGCACCAGTTTCATTCTCGGCGCAGGATCCAATTTATCCCGTCAACTCTACGAGTAACGATCAAGAAGCAGTTTTTTCCTCCCTTGGTCACGAAAAGTTCAACAAAGGCGACTCTCAGCCCATTGTCACGTTAAAGAAGCATATCGCGCAACTTTGATTCCTCCAGAGCAATCTTCAAGGCTTAACGAGCTCGGAGGCAATGAGGAAGGAATCCCGTCAGTCAGTCCGTACAGAGAACACAGACCGTTTTGCATGGCTAGCTCAAATGGCCGTCTCGCAGCTGGCTGATAAGCAAGTAGGATAGTGAAGTTGATTTTCATACGATATCGCAATAAGGCACGTCAGGTCGACTGCAACATATTGCACATTCAAACTGTCAGATAAATCACTCGGCAGACAAGAAAAACGCAGTTCATATACCATCAAATATTACGCCGGGTCACCAGGGTCACATCTCACATTTCCATCCAGCCTATCACCAGGTGCCAGCCGGGGGACAGAGCACAAGGCAGTCAGCGTGCCATAAAGCAAGAAGAATCCCAGCCTTTTTAGTGTACACCACTCAAGACTGTATAGTCGCCGAGCCATCAAACACATTCATGAGATGGAAATTAGCTGAAACACATAATTAATGATCCTTGAATACGGCCGAGTGCCGGACACGTAATGGCTCACGTTTCCTGGTGAAAGCGTCAGTTCCCAAACCATTCTTACTGCACAGGCTGGGATGCTCGTGCTCACTTGCTCTCAGCCGTGACTTAACTTCATTACGGGTTGTGACACTTGGCCGAAATCGAATCCAGCTCGCGAATTTCTGATCAAAAGCACGGTGTAACGAGGATGCAAATGTAAACAGGGTAAATGCTCAACATACACACAAGGTTCTTGCAGTTAATTTTGCTCAGCCCCAGGAGACAGGCTCAGCCTTGCTCTGCATAAGAAATCGCACATTAAAAGTATCGCCGATGATTGAGTGGATACTACACTTAAATTAAAACGTCAAATGAGTCTGCTTTTAGTTTCTAGACACTCTGATTTGACTGAATCACGCCTTCTTGCAGGGGATACATTGTCTATTAAACTTAACATGTCATGATATTCAGCCCGACAGTCTGTCGGAAGGCAACTGACCTTGTTCCGAAACTACCAAAGTTTTAGACTGTTCCAGCGCTTTGCTTTTGTGCTACTACCAAGGGTTTCATTCCAACCAGGAATTAATTCCAGTCCTGCCTCCATCTAATCATGTCTCCAGGACTTATGAGAGGGAAATGTTCCATTGTGCTCACGTCCTGTATCCAACATCTTGCTTGATCGTATAACACGGCATAGTCTCACTGCAAGACTTTGGACTTGGAACAAGACGAAGGAACTGGAGAGAGAGAGAAAGAGTGTAAAGTGGATGTGTACACGCTGATGTGAGGACAATGTCATGATTCGTAAAAGTTAAGTAGCAGGCAGCAGGGGAGTGAGGAAGCATTGATGTTGATGCAGGAGCCGAGTCTCTCAATGTGAAAGAGGACGAGAAGGAGAAAGAGATGAAGAACAAGAGAGATTCTTCCCGTCCATCGGACCAAGTCATGCATTTAAATGAAAAGAATTGTGTGCACTTCGTCTTCTTCTTACTTCTTCGCGTCTTCAGCTTCTTCTTCTTCTTCTTCGTCTTATGGCTCTTCTTCCCTGGCCTGGTGAGTCTGTGCTGCTTATGCACCGGCGTGGGAGAAGAGAACAAGTTTGTCATAAATATACATACTAGTTCCACGTCTCCATCCATCCTGTCTTATTCCAAACTCATTCCTTCACACACCAGAGTAATTAAATGCTAGCTAGCGGCAACGGAATGGAGTATGGCAAGTCATCGGAGACCAGAAACTATTCTTATTATCCTCCGGGATCTTCCTCCGAGCCAATAGCCCAAGTGACTTACATAAACAGTGACGAATTACACCAATCCTTCCAACATCTAACAGTTTCATAACCACGCTGCCTCTCTTTCTCTACTTCAAGAAACTCCGAAGGAACTAACATCATTCCATTAGTAATCAAAAGTCCCTAGCTCACATGAACCTTCTTTCCCAGTCTTGGAAACTATAAAAGTGAGTATTCAGCAATTCTCCTCCATCACAAAGGTTCAAAGGCAAGATTATTTACCAAAACCGAGTTGAAACCATTGGTAACACATTTGGCCATCTCACTTGCAAATTACACCATTTGCAACCAACTTACAACTCAATCGGATTCAGCACAGGTTCAGACTCAACTCCAGCCTCGGAGGTAAGCGTTGCTAAAAGTTTTTCAAGTGGTGCAAAATTTTCATGTCGCATTAGACACAGCCTTGAGACTGGGATGAGCAAGCCTCCATTAATTCATTCAGCCCGCGGCGGCAAATCCCATATTGTACGGAGAAAGATAGGAAGCGAGAGGGTACGTAGATATGCAAATGCAAGCAATCATTATTCCCAGCTTTGTCCATCTCATCCTTCTCTGGTCCGAACATCTATCATGATTGTCAGGTAAGCTCGTTGGAATCGCAAATCTCGACAATTTACGCACACGTTTTTTTCCCTCACTCAGTCAGTCAATACCAGTCTTCAGCCAAACCTACCTAAGGCAAGACGAGCGGACAGGCAGGACCGGGATCGATATCCTGCAAAACAGAGCTCATTCAGTTGCTTAATGGTTACCTCACCTGGATGACAGTGAGAGCACCTGGCGGACAGGTACACTGAGTTTGTTTCACCTGTACAGCTCATTCGCAGATCTACATGTTACGCTCTCTCTCTCTCTCTCCTACCTGCTCCTGCTGTACGCTCTTAATGCATTCTCCGAAAGGTACTGCCATTACAGCACAAGCCCTTATTACGCCTTCCTCTCTTCCTGCAATCAACCATTAATTACCACCGAGTTTCCATACACAACTGCCCCCAGCGCTCATCGAACACAGACATGCAAAATCCTCCCATTCAATCACCAATCAGTTCTTGTAGTAACGCCATTACTACCTTACTGCCAGTACCAGGCCTTGACACAAGCGAGTTATTTCACTTGACTTCGCCTCGGCCCGTTTCTCATCCGCAGCGCGGTTTATCCGTACTTTTGCCCGAAATCCTCTCGACGACTCATCCTCGAATCGCAAAACCAGTTCTTTTAAATCCGATCCTCAGAGTCGGCCTACGCGTAAGCCTCCGTGCTCCCTCGCCAGCCATTAATTACTTTGGCAGCCGAGCGGATATGCGAGCTTGGACGGACTGCCTGGTGCAGTTGTGTAGGAAGGTGCAACTAGTTAAAACAACCTTTGGGTACAGTCATAATAATAATAATCATAATTCCTTCCAGAACATACAACCTCATCAACATTGATCACCCGCTGCCATTTGTATCCACATTCGCATATATGCCTTAATCTACCTAGTTAACTCGCTTTTACATTCCGCATAATTCTCAATCATCCACCAATCCTCCCATTCCGACCGCATCAATCAATCGCCCATTCACGGCTTAAAGAGCTCAATCCCTCACACTCCACTTTCCTTCCCATAACCAGACTTCAAATCCAGTCTGTCCAGACCTCAAACTGCAAATAATACAAGTGTCTTAAAAAAACTGTACAGCTGGGGCACACAGCTCTCAGTCAGCTTTCCATTCTAACTTTCCTAAGGTAATGGAACGTATCTTCCGCACACATTCGCTTCTCGCTCTCTCAGTCATTCCTTCATTACATGGAGATAGCGATCTTGAACATTCTGACAACAACATCCATCCACTACAACAGCGACATGATCCCAGCGTCCACATCAATCTCCGCCTGACATCCACAGGCAGAAGGCACGGGGGTCGCGAAGTTGTCCGCGACGTCGTCATGCCATCTCATTCATGCAAGACCATCTTTAATGGCGGAGAGCAATAATCATCATCATCCCTGACCCTCTCGCTCATTTCTCTAAAGGTGACACCTCGTAACCTTGTGAAAGATATGGCGGTGATGATGATGATTTACAGGATAGCATAAGGCGAACTCTCTCAGACCCACACACACATCTCAAGTCTGGATCGGCTCTACGTGTATGACATCCGGTCTGGCATTATTTACATGTGCTCAAACGTCAAACATTTCCGTGGCGAAGCACACAGGTGGAACGTTAATCATAAACTTGTCCTCCCAATCTAAACTGCCTCAGAGGATATGCTCTGGTACAAAGGAGAGGGAGACGAGAGGGATCTTTATGGATTTGTCCGTGTATCCTTCGGCGAATCTTCACCGTCATGGTATCGTGCTACAGGTATTTCCTAATGAAATTTTTCGTAAACGGTCCTCATCTCCTCATTTTCCGGCAGCTTCTCAATCACCCAGTGCTGTAGCTGTACAGACCATGTTTCCAAACGGAGTGTTCAGCAAATGATCACTTTTAAGAACATGTTGCAGTTTCACCAACCCTTCCATTCATACAGGCTTACATAAGGAACAGACACTATTATTTCTCAGCTCCGGTTCTGAATACTAACGAAGCTTAATGTGCCGCTAGTAGGCAGCCAGACGAAGAGGTGAGGGTAAAGAGTCACGCTTAATTTTAGCCCGATGGAGAGAAACAGCATGTCGTTATCGATTACATCAGCCTACTGACTTGCGGTTACCTGAGCGAGTCGAGTACGCGAGGAGAGTGTAATCGATAGAAATAAAATAATTGAATAGCTCAGCCATTAGCTCACAAATCCATGGTACAGTGCACTGGTCTGATATTAGCGGAATAAAAAAGCAATTTGTTTCCACACAAACTTACTATTCATCAATCCGCATTCATCGCATCGTCCCTTCTTCCTCTCACAGACTCCTGTACAAGCCTCGTCTTTGGACAATCGGCAACCCACCCCCTGAGCCCAGCACGGCAGTAGACAAGTCTTCATGGATGCAAATTGCAAATGGCATTCTGTGTTCTAGGCTTTAGACCAGGATCATCGAGCATGAGCTCCGACGGAAGCTACCGCATACACATGGAATTGGGTAAGTAATCCGTCTATTGGAACTGGAACCGGAGGTTGAACGAGAGCCGAACGGCTTCTCAAACGCAAAAGAAATTAAACCCAGCTCAATCAGTCTCAGTCTTTGTAACTCGCTTCCACAATGTCTCATCGCAGCTCTTGTGTTTTCTATGTTCATGGTGGAACTACATATCAGAGTTCTTGGGCAAAACCACAACATTCTGGAAAACAGCACTACAGCTATTAAGCAGCCTATTAGGGATGTAGAACGAGGATAATCCATTACGTACGTATCAAACGTAACGTTAATGAGCTCCGAGCACGCTTTTGAAAAAAAATATAATCTCTTTCCTTCGCTCCAACTCCAGCCAGCATTCCAGGCATCGGAGCTGGAAAATGTGCCGCTGGAACCAGAGGGTTATGGCAATTCTCTCTCTCCGATGTGAATCCACAGAGGTTTTGTTCTCATGCTCGATAAAAAATTCGATCCAGTAACTTGTGAACAAGAACTGGAATTGATCCACTGCTATACACACACTAACGTTCACCCGGCCCAGACCCTGGCAAACTCCACGAGCAGTCTTCCATTTCCTTTCTCTCTTCCCAGTCTTCAATAGCTTTTTCCCTACACATCGCCTTGGCATTGCTTTGCAGCCGGCTGTCTCCGTCTCCACGTCCTCGTGTCTATGGAGCGATCCGACCCGCTTCCCGGCAAATAGCAAGCCAAATACCATGGCCTGAGCCAGAGAGAGAGAGGCACGTACATGAACGAGTCTGATAAATCGATCCGTGATACCATCCTGGTAAACAGATAGCAATGGCTCCAGAGAAAGAAAACGCTATAAAGAAACTCATATCGATGGAAAAACAGCACCAATATACAATGAATTACACCCAGAGGAGCTAAAGAAGCATCTACGCGGCAAAAATTTCACTCGTCTTCCTATTTTTTTCCATTCTCCATACTTCCAGCCCAATCACTCTTGGTCTCTGTATACGTTGAATTCCAATTCCGGATGTACACTGGATCCGATGCCGATTTCTCTTCCCCGGCCTTCAAGGTTCTACACAGTCCTGTAATTCTGCCAAGGCTAGAGGAGAGAGATGAGCAAACACCTCAGTCCCTTATCCCAGGTGAGAATTGGATGATGCAAGTAGTTAATACTTCCAGCGCCATACTACCTTGAAGTGAAAGGACGTGCAAAATGTTGACATTTGCAATAACCATCTTGTTTCATTTACAGTTAATGCTCAGAGTACACGCTGAGTATTGTAAAGCACCAGCTTTTATGCCACCACCACCACCACCATGTTCTTCAACTCGAGCTTTTTCCCTCTTGGAAAACTTAAGAACTGAGCTTCAGATGAGATCCATCCCTTGAATTTCTTGCAGTCTCTGCTTCTGCTACTACAAAGGAAAACAAAATGAGATGAGATGACTCCACTGAGATTTTCCATTCAATAATGGAACAAATACATACACACATCCAACATGAAGGTAGGTTGAGGTAGTTCCTTGCGTACAAAGCATCTCTTCCATTCTTCCCCTCCCACTGAATCAGTGCCAGTACCATTGCTTACACCAGGCATGAGCACTGCATGTGCACACGCAGCTAGTACTCGTTATATTCCATGCTGGATACTGGCATTGAGAAGATGAAAAAAGTATTAAAAAAACAGATAACTGCTAACCCTCCACAGATTCTTTACATTACAACCTCCATCAAAACTTCACATCTTCTCAAAGAAGAGAGAAGAATCACATCTTCTGCTACAACTCCTATACTGTGTTTCTTCCACTAGCTACTCCACACTAGGATCTGAACAGAAGCAGGTTCATGCATACGAACGAGTATGTACAAATACACAGCTCCCATTCTTGAACAAAGGGTTTTGTGAATGTAAACAAGCATCGTGTACCACTCACTCCTTTAACTTTCCGAGAAAGAAGGAGAATGAGAAGTCGAACAAGTCTTCCTTCTTGCTCCATCTTCTACTTCTTCTTCTTCTTCTTCCATCGGAACAAAACACACATCTTTTCTCTCAAACCCGTCAAACATAATCAACACTGTCTCCCGCAACGTACACATACAGGAATGACAACAATGTTCACGCAAAATCCGAACACGTTACAACAGCGGCTACAAAGCTTTAGTCTGACGCCAGCAGTAGTATGCAGTTTGTGTAGTTCAGGTTCTGTCTCTATTCAAACAAATCCTTACACATATACACACACGGCGATAGAATGATGGTCTTGCCTCAAAGATTTGTAGCAGAGTAAAAAGTTCAGTTCGCTGTGTACTAGGACGATAAAAAAGCCACCCCGGGACAGGATTCTCTTTAAAGTGAGAGTGCATTGAAAGCACGGGGAAAAATTACATACAATCCTATAACCCACTCCTATAATTTAAGTCCCAACCGCCAGGAACAACAACAAATTACCGAGTACTACGTACTGAATGTTGCATACGTTTTATACGTGTATTGGAACCAACGCATCATCCTTTCTTTCTTCAACTTACATTATCTTCTCGTAGGAAGAAGAAATGGGATTGTAATTGTACCATCAACGGGTAACAAACAAGGCTGTCTCTCTGGTCTCTTTGCCTCGGACTCCGGAATTCTCAACAAAGTCACAAGACGAAGAGTAATGCCATGCCACATTTAACTTCAAGGAGCAAAAGAAGAAGAAGAAGAGAAGAAGAAGGAATCATTTGAAATTTTCAGCTAAAGAAAGTTTACGACGTCTTTGTGTCTCATTCCCGTCCTGAAGCCTCTAGTATCTCTCTCAATCCATCCCTTTCGCTCTATATAAATAACCATGCTGCAGTTCACGGTCCAACTAATAAGTACACGTAGCCGTCGGATCACGGATGGCTAACGCCAAGGTGGCAGCGTTTAACTACAAGAATTACAACTCCTGGGCGTGGACTCTAAGTAATCTGGCATAAAAACTGTAATCCTCCAAATTTACATGCGGAGTTCAGCATGAGTGAAAAATGTGTAAAAATAATCATTCATTCATATGTATGAGCGGGGGCGTGCAAGTAAAAGTATGAGTCAAGTGGTGCCAAAGTAGTTTCCTTCATGAATACTGCCATTGCAATGCCGTCCCGTCTCTCCATTCCCTTGAAAAGAAGAGAAATGAGCTGTTCTTCACGCAAAAGATTTGCTATACACTCCTTCTCGTAATACTTTCCTGTGGCAAGCTTCACATAAAGCAGTACATGGTGTAACGTAACGCATAAAATATAAACCGAAGCCCATCTCCGTACATCCCAAACCCTCATCCACGTCAACCGGCCCGCATATCTTAGCCGGCTCTCTGTATCTTGTTTGCTCAAAACGGATAAAATCAAGCACGTAAAACTCCTTATTCTCTCTCTCTCTCCTCATCCCGTTCATCCTTCCCACTTTGAGATGGTAGACGGGTTTAATACAAATCTAATTTCAAGGTTTACAACATCATTCCTGCTCCCTATTCAGCAAACAAAGTTTGCTCGTATTTTAATCCGCTTTCCAGAACACAAACAGACCTGCTTCTCAATGAGATATGATATGCTCCCCCTCCTCCTACTTTTTCATCTTTTTCATCTCACGTTCTAATTCTTGCTTCAGATGTAAGGCTCTCATGGTCATTTGAACGTGTCTCAAGGAATTAATTCATGTACACCCACTCACAGGTGGAATTCGCCATTCATTCCGACCATCTCAGCTACATAACCACAACAATTTCCCGGCTGTTCCATACTAAGCCTGTAGCCAAGAGCTGGGGGACTCACTGGCGAATTCAGCGACAAAATTCCGACATGAATGACAGGCTAGGGAAACAAGGACCGGCTTCTTTCCACGCAACGCAAGCATTTGATTCAGGTAGATTGAAAAGATTTGGAATTATTCAACGGCACCTGTTGTACATTCCATGGCCGGCATTCCACCATGGACTTTCCGTATCCAAACCCATGACCACTTTGAATTCGCCTTTGCAACCATGCCGTGACTTTCTGCTAACAAAGTCCTGGCCTTCCTCCATGTCACGTCGCCGAGGCAGACAGAGAACAAGCTTGCGAACAAAGCTTATCCTGGTTAGTGTTGGTGACACGGTAACGAGCGTGTCACAAACGAGACAACAATTACACCGTCTGCTGCAAACCACCACAATTGCATGTTACCAAGCCTCGCTTTGGTTCCTGAAGGAAGTTGACCGACCGGTGAACAATTAAGCGACAATCGGCAGAGCGATCCGCCTCGAAAATTTCGCGATTTGCAAAACCCATGCGCCTGCCATCCTCCTCTCACTGACAATAACCACTGTGCACATAATAGACAATAAAATTTCGCCAAGTCTCTCGCAAGCATTGTTTCACGCAGTAGTCGGAGGAAGAAGGATGCGTAGTAATGACAACGACTCCCGACCATTCTTGTATCATATGAGCCTCATCATGTTCTCCTCTTAAGGAGAGAGGACATTAACAGAGGGTGTGTGTTACAACAACAGAGGGTGGGGACCCTCCTCTCGCTTCTTGTAATATTAACAGAGTTTTTCGAGGAATACAAAGTGAACAGGAGACGGACTTCCAGGAGGGGATTCATCCACAAACACAGACCCACACATACACAATTCAGTTTGTTTGACGAGTCGAACCGAGCCATGTTGTGTGTTTTCCTCCCGAACCTTTGCTATTTGCAGCCAACTTGATCGTTTCGTACACTCGGTCTCCGCTTTATTATGGGAAGGACGGGTCTGCCTGCAATTCTGTATGCTGTCCGGAATAGGATTCAGTCGGTTAGATAAGTATCTAAATAAGTGGAAATCAATGCTGCATAAAGTGAGATTGTGGCGTGAATATTAAAATATCCAAGTTCACCACCCGTATTTCCTCTCTCTCTCATCCTACCCTCCATCTTCCAATTCCGACCTCCCAATCCTTCCATCCCACCTATCTATGATTTCTGTGTGAATGGGCATGAGCTCTGGCTCGGCTTCCGAGGCATTGTGTATGGTAGACAAATCCGCAGATTCCAAGTCCTTTGTTCCAGCACATGGCAATGGCAGAAACTCTCAGGCCTCGAGACTACTATGAGCGGATCCTGGAGCTGGAGCTAACTTTCGGATCCATGCAGTCAGCTCGCTCGGAAACACAATCATTTCCTGCTCCTCTCCGGATCCTCAGAGACTTTGGCTCTCAAGTCAAAAGGCTCACGTTCAAAATCGAATTTTTCTAGAAAAACTTTTGTTTTATTATCAGCTCCAACAATCAAATAAGGGCTGGATATTATTTCCTTTCGGCAATCTCTCTCTCTTTGACGGACTTTTCCAGTCTTCCAGCTCTCCCATTCCACTGATGTCGTAGCACACGGACCAAATCCGTAAAAAAAAGTACCAACACACACATACACTACTCACAACTCACTTTTTAACGGTTGCGAGAAAAAATGGAACATGCTCCATCCTCCCCCTCCTCGTTTTCCATTACTGTCGTAGTCCGGAGAAAACTTGTACAAGTTAGAGAGTAACGCAAGTTCCCGTAACACGATCATATCCTGGGAACCACGGCCTGTAGATGAGATTTAAAGATTTAGCAGAGAGAGAGAGAGAGAGAGCAGAAAACAAAAACGGTCGGACTAGAACGGGAAAGGGAGTTTCACATGCCAGGAATCCGTAATAGAGGAAACCAACCAACTGCCCATTACGGTTCTTACCTTGGCAGTTAATAATTAATTACGCCTAATAATAAATTATTTCAAGCATCAACGACCGATAGCTGATGTTCAAACCCGTGGCCGAGCCCACGCACCGGACGGAGTAACTAATACCCGACTGGAATTAATATCAATAAGTAGCCGAATCAACGACGCAAAAAGTCCAACCCACCTCCATTACCACCTGACTTGCACACTGGAACGAGCCACGGCATAAATTACCTGAACCAAAAACCCATGTGTAATCCTCTTGCCCAATTCCTCCCCGCATAAACAAGAGTGAGAAACTTCCGGCTCCACAACTTTTCCCTACATTAATTGATCAAGAGCTATAAAATCCTACCACAAATACAAAAAGTACATCAACTTCACCGCAACCGCCGCAACCATGTGGAAATTATAACGTTTCCCAATACTTTTGGCTTTCAGCTCCTGGGCAAAAAACAGGGAACCGGATGCAATGCACAGAGCCATGGATTCCAGCCAGTTTTCTCCCAGTTCGCCGTTATCTCAAACTTTTATACAGGAATTCCTCCCAACGCCAAAAACTACATATACCATATGAGCCAATTTATGTCCAGTGACTCGACAACAGGCCGGTCGGCCAACTTCGGCTCCGAACTTCTCTCCCTCTCCACTTGGCTTTGCAGCGTCCACAAAAAAAACATTTCTCATTTAATTTGTCCACAACAACGGAGGGTGCAATAGTATCAATCCTTATTTCGTCCTCAAAAGACATGTAAAATCTTGAGCTGTTGCCCTACTTTGCTCTTTAAGCAGCTTGAGCTCCCTTCACTATACCCAACTTCCCTTTGGTATCGTCCACTCTCCAGGCTTACCATCCCTTCAACTCTCTCATCTACAAGGTATACAGACTACTGCCCGCATACTTTCCGACCAGCTAACGGAACTGACGACTAGAGGGAAAACAAGCGGCGACCCATCAATTTCACCAAGTCTGATCCCACTGACAGTTTTTTACTTAACTTTGCTTCACTGGTCAGGATTTGGAATGGAAACATCTAAAATATCAAACCAGAGACCTAGAAGAAGCAGTAACGAGACTCGGGAATAAATATATTTTATTTCACAATTTTCTTCCATCCGCTCTCTCCCTCCCTTCATCCGTTGTATACCGCCGTCCCTCCAGTCCCCACCATTGTACAGCGTCTTCCAATCTGTGACCAAACCGGACCAGTTGGTCTATTATAAGCTCCGCTCCAAGCTTATCCTTCCCTGTCACCACTTTTCTAACGACTTGTCCCTTCTGCTCAACTTTTACAACCTTGAACAATTTTTCCTCTCCTTCCACTTCATACTGAGACAAAGTTTCATTCACTTTTCTAGTCGCATCCAATTCTGTGACCAGTGTATTCGCATACATCCTATGCGCTGTCCACCTTCCTTTCGTAACATTGCAATGCCCTTTGCATTGGGAT
>VRMD01000117.1:0-41231 GCA_009872375.1 Sminthurides bifidus
AGCTTATTTACAGTTACAAGTGGTTAATAGCATAGGAGCACTTTAGAGGCCACGGTTATCTTTTCGGCTGTTGTTTCTGTAGGCACTTGATTTACGTGATATGGAAGCGTGGAAGAGAAGAAACTACCCTACAAATACAAATTAGAATATAATTAATTGTAGTTATTAACCTCATGTCACATCGGTGTTTTACTGCCAGACGCCTAGCCGGCTCGTCACATGAATTGTATGCACAGACATCTATTATAAAAGTTATTAGGATCATTAGCCCTCGTTGTAAAGTAACTGTCGGTCGTACCCACTTTCGAAGGCTCTCAAGCTATTACACATGCGAGGAGCCTGAATGACAAACGCTGATTCTTCTTAAGAAATTACCATGGCAGATTCAATCACTAAAATTTAGCTTGTAGGAGAACGAGTACAAGATCATTTAGTTTGGTATGGTGCTTCTTCAAAAACCTATAGCTATAGAAGGCAGCGTCTCTAAAGGCCATGTAATAAGGGGCGGGGAGGAAGAAACGTCTCCATTTTAAAAAGTAAGAACAAGCAAGGCGCCAAGTAATCATAGCTTAAGTATTTCTTCAGTACTTGGTTTGTAGACTTTGTTACACATTTGGAAGTAGAAATGTGACTCGTTATCTACGTGGATGACTTTGGAACAAAGCACGAGCATAGTGCAAGACACAACAGCGAGTACAATAGGAACAATGGAAGCTACGAGGAGTTCCATGACAGTTTTCTGGATATCAAACCGAAGAATGACAAAGTTAGCATCCTGATCGCTTGGATCGGAGAAATGTGGTCGGTAAAAACAAGGAAACCGCTTGTTAGTTCGCAGATCTGAGCCATCTACACCATAGTGGGCGTAGAATTTTTCACACTCTCGCAAAATCAGGGTGTTCACACACCCTTCGTAGTTAATCAGCAGTGGGGCATTATGCAGCAACGTGAGATCGGACTCGATAGGGGCGATTTTACGCGTAGGATCTAGCAGACGGGTACTTTGAATGTGAGCAGTGACTAAGGTGACGATGTTGGTCGTTTCCCCGAATGCATTCGGCTCCATTAATGTGCCGTTGAAGCAGTCGAGCATCCTGATTGTTGTCAGATTTTGCTGTCGATCTAAAATGGTGGTGCAAAAGACGACCAGGATCGGCGGCTCAGGAGCTCGTAAGGCCGAACTCATAACTTTTGTTGGCGTGGGTGATATTAGCTTCTCGCTGCTTGCTGTTATCGTAGTGCCTACGGTGATGTTGCTCAACTCTTCCAAGGATGATACAGACAGGTTTCCAAGGTCCGGAAAGATCTTCGAGTCGTAGCCTTCCAGGGTAGTGGGCGAGGATTCAGCGTCAGACAGCGTGGGATCAGGCGGTGGTGGCGCGGCGGCCACCATGTTCCTTGGCCATATCTCCACATCCGTGTCCATATCGACAGCCCGCTTGCATTTTGCCGTGAAGATGACATCGTTTTCACGAACGATCACTGTCTTGCCTTCCGTCTTGATCCCGGTGCATATTTTTTCGCATTTGAACGGGGGTCGGATTCGGGAACAAAACCCCGTCTTGCAGAGATACAGACCGTCTAAAGCATGGCACGCCTTCTTGGTACTGCATTGTGTACCTGGATCTGTGCTTGTTAAGTTGCACGTTAAGACGGTGCTCAAGTCCCGACATCGGGCGCTGAACGGAGCTTCCGTCACACCGGGACTCGAGGGATGGAGCGAGCAGTTGTAAATGCCCGTGAGATTGGCACAACCTCCGGTAATGCATCTGCAAGTTGAATCAAAGCCTGAGTCCAAGTGAGAAGGAGAAAAATGTTCTACAAAAGTATGATTGGCAGGGTTGGTGGACGGTAACGGAGCCAAAATGCTAAACATGCGATTCTGCCTGACTTCGGACGGACGCATAATAGCCGGCTAATAGGCAGGAAGAGAAAGGTCGGTCGCAGGAGGAAACGTTATGGCAAGGAATGCGGTTCAATTCCAAGAGTACACGTGTGGCGTGCAAAAGAAAAATAACGAGGCTATGCGACAGCCCAGGTAAAGAAAGCGTTTGCAACCTCTAAACGATGTGTAGGAGCAGTGAAAGGAAACTTTCACACGGAGAATCGGTCAGCTTAGATACAATCTTGCTGAAAATTAGGCTGCAGCACAATCAAAGATGAAATACGCCAGGATCGAACGAGAGAGTAATGAGAGTAGCCCTTGAAGAAACCATGCAAACATAATCCGAGCAAGACCTCTGGACATGGCGCAGACCCACCCTACCTGTAGTAAACTCTTGAATGAGAGAAAGGCTTGCTGCGAGTATTAGAATTGGAAGGAATGCTGGAGGGTGAGAAAGCAAAAGAAAAACAGCGTGTACATGGTCACTCGAGCACAGGGGAAAAATGCGGATTCCGCCGGGAAATGCTTCACCCATGTCCTGTAATGCCTCTTGAAGTCATGAATGAAGGCAAATGTGGGAATGCGGATAAATAAAATGCATGAAATATTTATACTCCTGGTAATTGTAGATCCACTTTGGAAAAGCTGAAAAATTGTGCGAGTCTGCATTGCAACACACGAATGCGGCTATGATCTTTCTCCCAGCCAGTCTTCTCAGTCTCTTATTCCGGGTTTGAGGAAGGGTACATAAAAGAAACGTTGCAGAAAGGCTGACGCCAATGCCTTGGAGGTATTATGTGGTTGGATGCGGTAACTGGTGCCGATTCAGACTGCAGGCAATGCCGTGAAAAGGTTGAGCTTTAGTGCCAGTAAATGACTGCCATTTCAAGGTGGGAAATGGAACAAGGAAAGCAAGCATGGTAATTAAGACTCGCCAAATCCCGGCTAATTTCATGCTGGCGATTTGGACAAGGTCAGTGAATCGTGCAATGCAGGTAAGACGAAGGTTGCCTCCTCCTACACCCCACCTTTCACAGGGGTTTGCACGCACACTAACCTCTTCTCTAGAACATGGATTCAATTGACACTATAGGCTTAAGCCAATTAAATGGGTGCTAGGACTGCAAGGATCGTTTACACTGGAACTTGATCAATCATCGGGGTAATTCTCACAAGCTATTTTACAGCTCATATTCCTGTGTGCATGTATATTCATTTTCGAAAGTGGAGCTATAGCATATTGGAGGCTGTCAACTTCTAGTTTCCCTTTTCACTTGAGAGGCAGCTACAGAATCTGGTGTAACCGATACATGGACGGGAGTAGCTACCTTCCAGAAGAATTGGAATTTTACGTGGTAGGATGAAAAAATGAAAAACTTGGACATGCTGTAAAACTAGAGAAACGTCAATATTACTCAGATGCTTCTTGTTTTGGGTCGATTCCATCACAGTAAATGACGTCTTCCATTTCAGTCTCACATTGCTCTAGACGGATGTTGGTTCCGTTTGAACGAACGTCAACTCGAATTTGCGTACATGAGCCACCTGATTTGGAAAGGCACCATTCACCACAAGAACTCCATGATGGGACACCCGGTATAACTTCGCAGTTCTCTAAAGTCACATTTGAAAGAGTTGTGCACATAACTGTTTCTTCAACTGAATCCAGCATTTAGCTGGCGATATGAAGGTAGGTAAACTGCAAAAGTTAAGTAGAAAATGCTCACGCAACTAAGTACTGCAGTGAGCTCACACACGCACAGAGTATAACAGATGCGTTTTTCAAATGGAGTATTCATTCTGGTATCTTTCTGTTGTACGAGCACAACAATTGGACGCAATTGGATGGAAGCTATTTAATGCACTGAAATGACATCAGTTCCAGTGGTCCCTGTACATTACGAAAAAACTATTATCGGAAAACTAGGCTCCCGTTAAGTAGAAGCAAGGCTTAAGGCAAGCGACAAGGGAAGCTTGAGGAGCTCACAAAACGTTAGAGTGCTAAATCTGGAACCGCAGCTACCTCAAGACTGGAGCTATTTCTTATGGCAGATCAGGTAGCAAGCAGGGTAAGACGAGTACGGAAGAACCAATGCAAGAAATGCCAGAGCGCGAGGTGAAAGCAGTCACGCTGATCTACAGTCTCAGGTGAGCTTAGTTGGCAGGAAAAATGAGCATTTGCACACTAAAGGTCTGGTCCATAGACTAGAATGATAGATCAACTGCAAAAAATATCAGGTAGTTTTATTTCTATGGTCTCAAGCAGAGGGAATGAAAGAAGCAGGAGCTTCGTTAGGTTCCATTTACTGGTCTATTTAAGTATGGTTCAGCCAACCTACTCTGTGAAAGTTAGTCGCGGTAGGGAAAGCATGCCTGTGTGAGCATGAACGCAAAAATAATGTTGCTTGGATTATGAGGGCGATTATGGCTGTGGAGCACAGCCGTTGTCCCAGACGTCGTTACTTGGACGATGCTCTAGCATAGCAGACGAAAGGAAATGATCAACTTGTGCTTGCTGGCTATTTTATGAATAATCTCGAAGAAAGTTGAAGTCTGCACAAGAAATTCGAGCGTACAAGTCTGTTTAGGAATGGATCTGCTTATCCTGGAAATTTGTAACAGTAAAAATATGTGGGTGATCACAAACTTAATACTGGCATACGAGTTAGCTAAATCTAAGTTTTCGTTACTGTAATTATACTAGATCCACGTTGGGAAGAATTATGCGGTTTGTATTTCTTGTATGAATGTATAAATGTTCGTAAGGCGAATGTATATCGCATTTTTAATTACATCACGTGAATACAAGTACACAGGTGCATGGTGTACGCTAATGGTCATCAAGCAGATTAAAACCTTCACAATAAAGTCAGAACAATAAATACCATTTGTCATGCACTGGATTAATTACCAGATGGGTAGTAACGAGAAAGCCGCTGCCATAAGATAATAGGGAAGGAATGCAGTACATGCAGACTACGAAACTATCCTGTATGGGTTAGTACAAAAAGTAAATTAATTCAGCACTTCATCACTATCAAAAAAATAACAACAAACCTCGCCACAAAATACCCGATACTGCCTATTTACGTCGACTCTATAAACTGTATATGTACTGTAGTTTGCAGAGAATAAGATGATAAAACAACGTGAACCCTCGTTTGGTTCCAAATGTTCAAAGAGCTTCTTTGTGACGAAGCACGGAAGTTTATCATGTTTGTACTGTAATATTTTATCCGTGGGTTTGATCGTCTTCAACGAAATCGTAAGCTTTTTCTCTGGTGACACACTCCACATGAGAAACCTGAAAGGATACACAAAGTCAGCCATTTTAAAACTAATATAGATCCGCGAGTTATACAAGTTTTAGAAACTCAGGGTCTCCTCACCTTGTTCCTGAACACCACACCATAGAACTTGTGCGCGTTTTCCAACAACTCAGGCCTGAAAGTAGTGGTGATAAACTGAGCTTCTGAAGATAGTTCATGGATCATATCTGCCACGGCTTTCCTGTGCTGGGCGTCTAGAGCCTAGAGAAGTAGTTCCATATTGAATAAGTTTTATGAAATCTGGCATAAACAATTTCAAGAATACAAAGTTTAGAAAACCTTTCATTTACCTGATCAATTTCGTCGAATAAGTAAAACGGTGCTGGATCACATTTTTGAATAGCAAAGATCAAAGTCAAGGCGACAAGAGATTTCTGCCCTCCAGAAAGTTGATTCATCTCTTTCATTTCAGCCTGCTTGTTTCCACTGAAGCTCACACGAATACCAACTCCAGTGAAAGTGTCTGAATTGAAACCTTGTAGAGAGGCTCCACCATCTTCTTCCATTGAGGCTGGTAGTTCAGTATCTTCTCGGTTTCCTTTCTGCATAACAAGCTGAGCATGCCCTCCTGGGACGAGCTTGCCGAAAACTTCAGTAAAATATTTCGTCACTTGCCTGAACGTAAATAGTATAGCTTCTGTCTTTCGGAGCTCCAAGTGATCCATTAACTCTTGAATTTTGTGGCTCCCAACATCTAATTCTTCTTTTCTGGCAACCAACTTCTCTTTTTGATCTGAAAAACTCATGAATTGGTCCAAGGCCTTCTTGTTTACGTGCGCGTACTGCTTCAGCTGGTGATTAGCCTTTTCTAGTTGGCGGTACAATTCCTTCATGCTCGTGTTCTGCAACTTGTCGCTAGTATCTTGAGGCACAGATCCAAGCTCCCTAATTTTCTTCACGCACTCATTGATTTTCTGATTCAGAGTATTTTGCTTTGTAGCGAGCCGCTCTAAATCTTTAGAATCTTCGTTCAATCTTTCTTGACACTCTCTTTCTTCGGCTTTATATCGTTCAAGGTGCTCTTGTGCCTGCTTCATCTTCGATGTTGACTCTGCAAGCTTTTTCTCAGCCTGTGTAACAGACTTTTCCAATGATTTTATCTTGGATTCCGCACTCTTCAACTCAGAACGACAATGATCCAGCTCACGCTTTCGATCTTCTACTGAAATTTCTTGAAGGGCTTGGGTGAGCTCATCTCGTCGACGCATCAGGTTATTATTAAGCGTGTTTTCAAGTTTATTTTTCTCAGCTTCCTTTTGCATACGCCTCGTGAAAGTTTCTTTGTTTTGCTTCGTAAGCTGCCGAATTTGGTCGGTCAGTATATCAACCTCTTTCTGGTCGGCTACGGACAAGCTTGACAATAAATCTTGATGAAGTTCAGCCTCAAATCCTTCTTTAGTGGACTGCAAAGCCTCCAGGTTAGATTTCAGCTGACTTAAGGATTTCTCTTTCGACTGCTTCGATCTGTCTATGTTGGTGATTTTCTCCTTGTTTAGCCTAATATCTGTCTTCCACTTATCGAAGGTATCCTTGATTTTGCTATTCTTCGTCTCGTTTTTCTCCATCTCCGCCCCGACCTTCTTGATTTGTTCTTCGATGCCATGCAATTCCTTCTTCAAGTCACTCATTTCTTTTTCCAACTCATTTTTCTGTTCCAACAGAGCAGATCGGCGCTTTTGAATCTCAAGACTCGAGCGAGATGTGTTGTAGTAGCCTCCAGTCAACACTCCCTTACTTGCCACCTTGTCGCCATCCAAAGTTACGCAGTCAAATTTATGTGACTTCGCTGTACGTACTGCTGCTTCCAGCTCTCGACAAATTAGAGTTTTCCCAAAAATGTGTCTCACAGCTTTGTCAAACTTCTCTTTGTACTTGATGACACGCACCATTTCAATTACGTTCGGGTCCTTGGGGTACTGGACTTGACTGACCATGAGACGATTCAATGGCATAAAATTCACTTCACCCGGAAGTTTCTGTCTGTTGAACTCTTTCAAGATCAACGATCCAACTTCATCAGTTTCTACGATGTGGTAATACAATCGTCTTCCTGCAGTAACTTCCACAGCTGTTTCGGTTCCTTCGTCACAGCGGATGTTTTCCAGGACTAGGCCATGATAATCGTGGACGACATGTTCATACCCACCGCGTTGTTTGAATGTTTCAAGCACTTGCAAGATACTGTTACGTCCGTTAAAAATCTCGCGACCAGCCATGGATCTGAATTCATTTTCGCTCTTGTTCATTTCTTCGTTTTTTAGCGATAAACTCTGCTGCAAAGTGTTTTCCTTTCTCCATAGTTCATGACGGTCTGACTGCAACTGATCCCTTTGCTTCTTTAGTTCGTAGTAGCGCTTATTGTATTCATCTATACTAGTTTTATACCCTTCAATCTCGGACGACATTCTTTCGACTTCTTCCTCGAGCGACTGCTTCTTGTCGGCATCGTTTTCGAGCTCTTCAGTTAATCTTCTGATATCCTCTGTCTTGTCTTTAACACGCTTGGTGAGCATCCTATAGTAAAACAAAATCAAGTTTGCTGGAGACTGTAGTGTTTTTTAAATTTTAGAAACGGAATTTAGCGAAAATGGTGCATTAACTTACTTCAATTCATTAGCGATCCATTTATCTCTCTCATCCTTTGAAGTAAACTGAGATCCACGTCCTTGTTTCGCGTACAACTCTTTTCGTTTCTGCTCTTTCAGCCCAAGGCTTTAAAAAGCAAGGATTCAAATTAGCTTTTAAGGATGCAACCAATAATATTTACTCGCTTAGAGACATATACTAACTTACTCTTTGGTAATGGCTTCCTCCTTCTTTTTGAGTTCTTCATACTCAGGTTTCACGCGCCTTAATTCCTCTTCCTTTTGCTTGATAGTAGCGTTCAGCTTTTCGAGCTCCTGTTCCGCACGTTTCTTGGAATTTTTGTCACCACTCATTTCTTCCTCCAAATCTCGCTCACGATTTTCCAATTTCGTCTACACAGAAAAACGTTCATAAAAATCTCCAACGACAAGACAGTAGCTGGAGACGATTAAGAGACTATTACTCATCAAAGAATCTACTTGCCTTTTCTTGCATAAGCTGCTGCGCTTCCACTTGTATTGCTTGCTTTTCTTCCTTCGCCTGGTTTACTTGCTGCCGAATTTCTTTGAGTTCCCGAGAAGCTTGCTTGGCATTCTTTTCAGCGTCACGTAATTTGGACCGGAGTGCTTCAGAACCTTCTCCTGACGTTTTTCGTTTCTTTTCGAGCTATTAACCGGCAACAAGCAATATATAGCAAAATATTCTGCCGTAAAGGATGCACAAATTAATTAACGAGGTTTATACCTCTTCTAGACGCTTTTTAGTGTCATTGAGTTCACGGTCATGAATAGTGTACTCCAAGGCTCGTCGCTTCTTGTCCCACTTTTGGTATTCTTTCAACTCTTCCTTTTCTTCTTCTAAGGTTTTCAAGCGCTCATCGATGGTGTGCAAGAATTCATCGATCTTTTCTAACTTGGCTTCCGTTTCTACAACAGATTACAGCATTTAAGATAGAATATCACGTTTAGTAATTTTCACGCAGTTGAAAAGCTTTTGTAGTCCAGAGAAGTGAAACATACTTACCTTTCAATATAGATTTAGACTCTTCCTTCCTCTCATCGTAAACTCTCGTTCCAGCAACTTCTCGCAAAAGCTTCAAGCGGTGAGAATCTGGGGCTGTCGCCATTTGATTGATCTACCGCACAGAAATTACATGTCACGATCAAGGAATAATATATGCATTACGTATTACGTATAAAGATCCTCAATAGTAAATCTCACTAATAAAAATAATTGCAATTTAGCATTTAATTTTTACCTTTCCTTGCTTCACAATATAATATGGATTAGACCTTGAGAAACCAGCTGATTCCAGCAGATTAACGACATCGTTTCTCGGTACCATTTTCTTATTTAAAAAATACTGATCTTTCTTCGCTCCAATGACGCGCCTGAGACTAACCTCATCGCGCTCGATCTGAAAACAGTAATTACCTGTTCATATTTCTGCACTAAATTAAAAGTACTCACATGACATATTACAGCATCACAGTGAGCTTACGGGAAAGCGGCTGTCTGCGTTATCAAAGATAATTTCCACAAAACCAGTCAAGACTCTTGGCCCGGTTCCTTCATGAAGAAGAGCTTGGCGTTGCTCTGGACGCAAGTGAGAGAACTCATCACTAAGTACAAATTGGATGGCTAAAATGATAAAAAACACTCCCTTGAACAGTCATGCGACCCCGAAACAACTACGCGTTTAGCATCATTTTTCTTCACTTACCATAAAAGAAGTTACTCTTGCCAGATCCATTACGGCCAACTGTGACATAAATACGGAGGTTAAACTAACGTAAAAACTACTCCAAATGGTAAAAATATTAGTTTGAATAAGAAACGTACCAACGACATTGTGCCCTTTGTGGAATGGCTCAACAATGGTTTGTTCTCTGTAACTCTTAAATCCTTGGATGATAACCTTAGACAAAAGTACATTCGAATTTACTAAAGGTTTTAAAATTCAAGCGAATTAATCACTTTCGCTTTGTTTTGTATGTAACGTCGCATTACCTGTTTTATATGCATTTTGGAATTTAAACCGCAGCCTAAATGTCCATTAATACATATACCAGCATTCGAATTAGAATGCCTTTAAAATCTTGCAATTACACTCAAGTGAAGCAAAAATTTCAACTGGTTTTCAGTTTTGGATCCATTACACTGAAGTCGAGCTAGAGAACACTATCAAAAACGTATAGAAAATTGCACTAAAAGTCAGTTAAAAACAACTGCACCGGATCCAGCGGTCCTCAAAAATAATGATTGCTGCTGTTAAGTTCGATAGTAGAATTTTTTGATAAAAACACGAGTAAAAATTACCATACTGAAAATCTATTTTAATGATTTTCGCATAGAATTCAACTGAAATATCAACAATACGATCACAATGCATTAATTTTCACGCGCACAGATACTAAAGGCGGGTTTCCACTTATTGTCGTCCGGGCTATAAGATGAGGTGTGCATGTGAGGAAGTCCAAGAGACGAGATATATGCCAGCTATGCCCATAGAAGAGTGACTCTACTTCTATGCATGCTATAATCCTATGCTCTTTAAATCAGACGGCAGCTTTTTTGCATCTCTCAGCCTCAGGCTTCAGCAGTATCTATGCTTGTGCTAGACCGCAACCTTTCGGCGCATTGTGAAAGTGAAATTGATGAAGACCCTCTGTAATAGTGGGAAATACAGTTTGGCTTTTACGTACAGCAACTTTCACCCTGTCTTTCCCGCTAGTTTCCATCACAGTGAAAGCCTTGCTTACTGCTTTTACTCCCCCGCTCATTCCATGTACAGTGCTTATGAAAAAGCCTGCAGATTGTCAAGTCCGAATTCTGTATTTGCCATAATCTTGATCCGAAAGTGCGAAAAGATGTCTTGAGCAAGTTCATATAAAAAATTGCAATCTGTGGGCCGGGAGCCGGTAATATTAATTTGCCACATGACACTAAATTATGAGTATTGTGACAGCAACGATCCTACACAGGGTCCTCGGAACGTGCTTCCCGTCAAGGTTTCAGGAGTCATTCAACTACGCTGCTCACATAAAAATCCTTATAGGACAATAAAAATCAACCACACCGAAAAATGAGCTGCGATTCTCTGAAACTCCGGCCCAAACACGCATTGAAATCATGCGGGCCAAGGCTATCGTATAATGACAACATTGCCACATTCACTAGTAACACTAGAGATTTACTAGAATTTTAAGCTTTAGTAAATAAGGAGCAAAAGTGGTCGTACTTCGGACTCTCTGTCTGCTGAATTTGTGCTTTACAAGCGGTGCTTCGCAGACATAATGCAGGTGCCGCACGCAATTCTCGTTCGACCATCGATACCTAAAACACAATCAATCAATCAACGCAACAGTGACTCAGAAGCAGGCATTCTATTTGCATGACTGCGTACGGCTAAGCCATCTATTCACTTTTCAGGAATTGGTCACAATTTTGACCGTGTGATTAAAACAAAGTATCATACATGTTCCACTAATAAGGTTAATTGCTTCACCTGCTTCTTGCGTCCATGTATAAACACATCCAGCGATCGTCCGCATCTAATTCCTGAGCGGCAGTGGAAGCGAAGGATCTGCGATTCTCAACACGCGTGCCCTGTGCAGCCCAAAATCCAATGGTCGTACATCCACATACCGCCAATCCATCGTCCTAACGGTGCTGAATATTTAAGGTTCGGACCGTGATAGGTTTATGGAGGAAAAATGCATCAGCTTAATGATTTCTAGGTAGCAGACCTAATGCTGCCGAATTTACCACTATATATACCTTACCTAAATCTCGCTGCTCCATGTAGTTCCGAAGCGTTGCATCTTCATGCTCGGTTGCAAGAACCGCCAGTTGAGCGTTCATGTCTCGGCAGCGGAAATGCGCTTCTTGCCAAGTGGCTATTTCGCTACTCAAATGGTAACAACTGTTTGCCAATCGCACAAACGTTTTATCAGGACAGCGGTACCGAGGCCGTGATTCAGCTCCTGCAAGATAATAAATCATAATTATGGCGATGAAAGTGGCGCTGTTTGCAAGGAACCCTCATCTGTAGGTCAGACAGAGATGCAAGTGGAAGAAATAGCTATGCTGGACCTGCACAAATCAGAAGATACAGGCACAAAACCTTGTGAAACAGACCGTCCAACATCTTGCGTCTACGGCACCCTGCAGTGACAACCTGTGAGCTATACCTCTCTGGGTTGGTCGTCGAACCTCGTAAATACCTGTCTTACACAATTTTGTTAATGTTACTTCTAGTTGAAAAAAGAAATGAGAAAGAGAATGCCAATGCCAGAAAAATGTTGCGTGGTAGAAGTCGTGACTTAGGGAAGACTCTTTCGGTCGTTCAACTGGTTAACACGGAAAAATTATAGTTCTATTGATTCTAGTTTTTATTGTCCACTCACACAACCGAAGTTCAAGTTCACCGTCTAACCGCTACTGCAATCTTGAGACTCAAGTGCCAAGGATCTTCGCAACTAGCTTTTACTTTACTTTTTGGCTTGATAGAATGACCTCTACTCCAACATCTCTCTGTTCAATATGTCACAGCAACGTAGTATTCTTGTTCCCTTAATAAAAAAAACCATGGCGTCAGTACAAAGCTGTGAAGTTTTTAAGCATGATAGAAATATCGCTGTCTAGTAGCTTTTGTACACAAAACATTAGAAGAAGAGCGCTGGATGACGGATAATTAGGTGGAAGCTGCAGAGCTTTCTCGAAAAAACCGATGACAGTTATGTCGCCAGACAAACATTATTAGCCCTTGCGGCGTCACAATGCCATCATTAGGGTTTTTGCTCGTTCTGTAAAGCGTTTTGCTGTTTCAAGCTTTGAATACATAAACGTTTGTGCATAGCCTATGCTTGTGACTCGAATCATCAGTGCAGAGCTGTTTCATCCGTTCCTTATTTTGCAGCAAAAGCATTCTAAGCATGTAAACATGCCAAAAATAGCTGCCATGTTACTTCCATTCCTCTGCTTTGCTTAACTTACGACACTTCATTGCATTCTGAGGTAATCATGTAATTTTTTAGTCGGACCTTTCAACGAAGAATTCTGTCTTGCTGTTGTTGACACTGACATGTGTCTCTCAAGATCATCGGTCTAATTAAATAGAAGTAGTTTGCACATTAGTTTTGCTGATAATGCAAGGGGTAAGTGGTGTGAATGAAACGGGCCAACTGGGGCAAGATGAATTAACAGTTTCCAGATCGCTCCAGTGTAACCTCGGATTTTTATCCAAGACCAAGTCCTATCACCATTCTATTCACCTAACGTGAAAAAGAAGATGGCGTCTAATCTAAATCCTAAATCTCAGGAAATTAGTCAATGCTCCGCGCTGAAGCTTTTCTGAAGGTTTCTGAAAACGTCATGCATGCTAAAGCATCTAAAGGTAGAAATGACGCTAAAGTTCTCCTATTCCAATTTCCAATCCCAACGAAGTCAATCGCCGTAGATTCCACAGCGATAGCTCTGTAAACCTTTTTAACCTTTGCAAAGGATTAGCTACAAAGAAAGGTATAGGAGGATTAACAACTCCAGGACCGGAAGAGATTAAAACCTAACCTACTGGCATACGTAGTAACGACGCTCCACACTCCGCACGTTACATGTACTGGTCAAAAGTAGCATTCCGTCCACCTTTCACGATCGAGGAGAATACCCAAAAGCATACTTTGAGTTGATCCCGGTATATCTACAAGTGCAATTAAGGATATATACAAAAGAAGCCTATAGTGTGCTGAGGCTGAGATGCAGGGTGCACACTACCGCCTTTTGTGGATGCGACTTGAGAGTTCATTTCTTTGAGGGAAGGCATGTGGCAGTGGATGCTATCCAAGACTCTGCACCATCTATCTCGCCCCAGTACTCTTTTGTGTTGGTAGCCAGTAACAATAGTTACTGTACAGTTTCTGCTGCTCGATTACCTTTGTCTTTAAGCTTCTTTGCCTGAAGATTGTTTATTATTTTGCTAGCAATAATTTACAACAGCTTTGAATCTGTGGCCTTGGATTTAGTATCCTGGGTTGTGCCGCTGAGAATAGCCGACGTAGGTCGTGATACCGTGAGAGTATTCTTCAAAAATTACGGTCTGAAAATCTGCGTATTATACCTGGAGATTAATTTTGGCTCAGGATTCACCGCGCTGCAATTCGGTAACGATTTTTAATTTGTATAGTTAATTAACTGGGCTCGTGGAAGAATAAACTTGCCATAATGTCGGAGCGGATTTGTTAAGAGTAATGAGCCTTGTTGCAATACATACGCTCTTGTTCTATAGCTGTATGTAGAGCGCAGGGGTAGGATGATCGTACTAATAATGAAGAAGTTCAATCCTGTAAGGAATTTGATGATAGTAATGGTGATATATCGTAGTAGTTGCTGAGCATTGAGGACCTAATGAGTAATCCTTCCATGATCTTTTTAGTGTAAACATTCTTCTATCAATTTCCTTATTTTTTCACAGCGATCCGAATAGTACCTTGTATTGCGACCCTTGGTTTTGCTCAGCTATTATTCGATTGACGAAGGCTGATCGTGAGATTGAATTCTTCAATTGACTCGAAAGAATGGATCGTGTAAGTACATCACATTACTTTTAAGTAATGATGCTAGTATGGGAGACAGCGGTTACTTGATGTTTGGAAACGTGACCACTAATTTTATCTATCTGTCGTAGGGATATGATATGCAAGACGATGTCGGACTTAGCCCTCGAAGAGATCATGGAGGGCGGGAAGGTACAAGGTCTCCTGCAAGACACCACAGAAGTTACACAAGGTCACGTTCTCGTTCACCAATGGGCAAGAAGTACGGAGGCTCTGGCAGCCGCCGTAGGTCAAGGTCAAGGTCCAGGGGACGTGGAAGAGGAGGAAGGAGCCGTTCAAGGAGTCCGATGTCTGGTCGCAGGAGGCACCAGGGCAATCGGGTGAGTGTGAGTTTTCGACACTGATTAATCCACCTTAAAAATTCCATGATTATTTATGAAATAGCATACGCTTATAAACTTCTAATCCATTCACAGGAAAATCCGGAACCCAACAAGTGTCTTGGGGTCTTTGGTCTGAGTCTTCGCACTACAGAGAGAGATTTGAGGGATGTCTTCTCAAGATATGGACCGATTGAAGAGTGCACTGTGGTTATTGATGCTCAGGTATTTGTCTTTATGGTGTTAACAGCTGCGAATACTGCGATCAAGTATAACATCATCACGTTTTTAATATTTCAGAGTGGACGTTCTCGTGGATTTGCTTTCATGTACTTTGAAGCTGTAGAGGATGCAAAGGCTGCAAAAGAGTCTTGCAATGGAATTGAAATTGATGGACGTCGCATTCGTGTGGACTTTTCCATCACTCAACGGGCACACACACCCACCCCTGGAATCTACATGGGAAAACCGACGTAAGTATACAGCGTTTACAGTCATCGGATTGAGTTTCTTGTTCAGATTGACACCCATATTCACTATAACAAATTGATTCCTTGTAGAAGCCAAGGAAAGCGTTGGGGTGGTGGTGGAGGTGGAGGCGGAGGTTCAGGATTCGACCGCCGCAGACGAGATGATTATCGTCATCATCGTCGTTCCCCGTCTCCACAGTATCGTCGTCGTGGAGGACGTCACTCCCGTTCTAGATCCTACAGCCCTCGTAAGTACTATTAATTGTATGATTCATGCTTGAAAAAGGAAAGTTATTACGGAAAGCTAGCAGATTAATGTTTCTTTGTTCAGAATATAGTTAGTGACTCAATATCTTCTGTCTCATGACTTGTCCTGTATGTTCACTGAGCACTACATTAGGCTCAGTAGTGCTTACACAGAATAGGGTATAAGATTTTATTATAATAAATTTACGAATAAATAATCGTTTTGGAATGTGGTATTCAGATTGAGGCAAGAAAATAGCTATGAAGTAAGACAAGAATCACAAAATAAGAGCAAGATTGTCAAGAGCGTATGCGAACATGCGAAGGTGTCAGAACTCAAAGCAAGTCTGAATACGTAGTGTTGGGCAATCCTCATACTGAATCAGTTCAATAGAAATTTAAGAAAATGGGAGAAATGAATGAAAAAGAGAATTGGAGAAAATTCAAGTCCAGAAGAGAAAGCTGGAAAAGGATGCTGAAAACGTTGGAAGAGCATCAAGACTACGGAACAAAGCTGCTGAGATTTCGGGTATGTGCTTCCTTAAACACCTTGGTCTATTACTTTTGTGTCACGGCGTTAAATAACTATTTTACCTAGACCTCTGTCCTTCATTTTCTTAAGTGTTTCCTTAAGCAGCAGCCTCCTGCAAAACGAGTTGTTTCTTTTATTTCAACTTGCAAGTTTAGATTTAAGCCGTTTCAGGGTGGCTACTGGATGCTACGACGTTCAAGATAGCATATCCACTCTTCGTAGTTTGAAAATCTTCATCCAGCAAGTTCCTAACTCCGAAAGAGTGAATTGGAAAAATTGGTTTGTCAAGAGAATGGTGTGCAGAACCCCTCGTTAGCTAACGGTTAACTCATGAAAATGGCTGGCAGCCGTAGTGCATTTTTCACGATCCTATGTTGCGCCCTGTGCTGAATATCAATATGACGACGCTTTTTATCACCGCCGTTACGAAACCTCCATATTCGCTAGTCTGAAGACCGGACGATGTTTAGCACTACCGACTCTTAAAGTATGTGTGGTTATAGCATACTTTGCAATATCAGACAGCGCTCTAAGTTCGGGACACAGGTAATATTTCCTCATAGCAAAATTGTAGTTCTTAAGTCCTCAGGATAGGACATGAAGCGAAGGTATTCATTTTGAGACACAAAGACAACATATATGGAAGTGGGCTGGGGCCAATCAAGCTCTCGGTGGATTCTATGCGTTTGGTTACCTCGACCTGACCAGGTGAGCACTCCAGCTTCATTATTGATCATCAATTATGCTCTATAAGCCGTAGGTATGCTCACTTAAGAATGGGCTATTAAAATCTGATTATCTTATGCCTAACATGACTTCGCCAATCGTTGAAATAAATGAGTTTAACATGTTTAACCGTGCATTTTGTACGAGTACACGTTTCTAAATCACTTGAAATATTCCTAGCGTAGGGCTTGAGTTTAGCGAAATTCTTATAGGGGATGACAAAAATTTCAGGCCTTTATTCATATCTTTTGAGCACATTGTTGATATCGTTTAGCTAGTATTTTTGCTAAAACTGGACTTAGAGGAACTCTCTTACAAATACTCGGAAAAATTCGAACCGAATCAAGGGATTCTCGTGTCAAACTTGGAAGACTAACTCGAATAATACTTGTAATCATGTAACAGTTCTCCGGGTTCCATGGGTTTGTCTCACGCCTTATAAGCTCCATTATTGCTTCTCCTCTGCAAATGACAAATTGGCTCAGTATTAAGAATTTTCTGGTATGAATTTTCACTTGATGTGTTGAAATGCAATTCATCACGTCACGGACTGGTCCAGCTAAAAGTCAATGTACCTGTGTTGTTGGGGTTTCCATCACCGTCTTCGTCATCCGGTTTGCTTTCAGCTTTCTCTTCAGCATCTTGTCCTGGCTGACTAGTTGGTTTATCCTTTTCCTCGCTGGTTTCTTCAGTCTCTTCACTCGAGTCCGGCCTACATCTTGGTAATTTTTCTTTACTCTTTTTCTTCTTGTCCTCTTCGTCACTGGATGAATTGGAAGTTAATTCGTCAGATTTGCTGTTTGATTCATCGGACTGGTGAGAATCGGGCGAGTCCTCAGCAGAAGCAATTATATCGTCTTCACTTTTCGTAACTTTCACCAGAAGGAATACCAAGGCAAATACTACAATGGTCGTTAAGAAACCAATGACTAAGTGCTTTTCCTTAACCATTATGATAGGCTACCAGTTACAATTTACAGGCTCGAAGATGAAAAATTATGACGGATATTGATAAAAAAATTGGCGATCAAATGACCAAATCTTAAGAGTTAAGATGCTATCCTTTGCAATTTTGATGCGATAGCAGAGGCAGAATTATAAGATTGTGAATTCTCATGATTCTGTTTTCTCTGGGTTTTATTTCTTGCTGTGGTTCTAATTATAGAACTCATGGCCTGAATATTGCAAATCCTGCAAAACTACTATTGTCCTATCTGCTCGGAAGATTCGCAAGTTGTCGTCAATCTGAAAATAGACCATTTTCTTCCTACAACCCGCACTCTGGCACTCATAGCGTGCTAACACTGCTAATCCCTGAGCTGGCACGTATTGTTAGTGAATGCCAGAGGAGATTCTGAAGCGGTGTCTTGGGCATATTAGTATTTCATTCTCTCCGTAACTCTGCATACTCATGTGTTAGTTAAAGATGATGTGCCCATTATACAAACGGCATTTATATCCGCCGGTATAGTATCCCTTAAACCATTAAAACATTAATTGAAAGTTTGAAACTTCGTTCAAGATTGGGGAACTCGCATGAATTTATTCTCACCTTGCATTCTCATACGAAACTAGCTAGCCTAAGTAGAATTTCGTATCTATAGTTAACAAATAAACCAGCCTTTGTAATTGCCTTACCTGATGGCATTTAATATGGCAATCGTAAAATAATTTTCATTCGATAGCGGTGATGGAGATGAATGACTTCAAGGTTTCGTATAAAAGCAAAAACCTTTTGACAGTGCTAATCAAAAACTATAGAATGAAAGCTAAATGCTGTTAGCGGTGGGGCTTCAGGTCAGTTGCCAATCAAAAGGCAAATCTTACATGCAAACGTAATTGCTGAAAAAGCGAATTATCATATTTTAAGTAAGTATTGAAGGAGATGCTTCTTGCAAACGTTTGGAATTCTGTACAAAAGACGCCAGTTTCCTAGTCTGGGCAGACTCTATGTTGGTACATATTTGGTCTTAAACATAGAGTCTCGGTAGAAACTTGAATTCGCGCTACTTGTCACAACTTGATACGATCAGTTAAAGTAAAGTTTAAGCTGGCTGCTCTCGACGAGTCTCTCCAAGTAGCCCATAAAACGTTAAATATTCATTAAAATCCTTTTCTAATCGATGACAGCTATCAATATTCAGGTAAAAGGTTGTATTGGGGGTCTAAACTGTATTCCATCAAAAATTGAATCAATAAACTTCACTAAACTGCTTGAATTCCATGATTGTCGCAGTTTACACACGATGTGGGAAAATCAATAGTGGATAGGGTTAGAGGAGTTAATTTTTTTCGCAAACTTATAAATTAAAGCAATAATGCTTAATTTTGATAGTAATCGCATTAAATAACCTTATTTGTAGAATATGAGCAATTTTCAGTTTACTAATGAGCTATCTTGCTTACTTGTGAAATCCACATAGTTCCGCTCAAATGTTCTTTGGGATGCTCAAAGCATGCTTCCAATGTACATTCTTATCTCATAAAGTATACGAATTTGTGCTACCGGTACATCTGATAAAACCATTATAGGCAGCTGCTGAGGGAGCGCTTTCATCTCTCACGGACTGGACTTACAATTTTGCAAGTCGTGACGTCACAGCCGTACCAGACTGAGAATTTCCTACTCTGATGAACTTCTATCCTAATAAATTACACTTTTTTAGCTTTTCCTAATTTGTTGATTGTTAATATACTGTAGCAAAAATTCAGCTGCTATTGGGCCTGTCGAGTGTTTACGAAAATGCAAGCGTTGACCTGTTGGAGCAGTCGGGCGGTGACTGTTCTTCACACCAACTTCAAAATTATGGTAAAAATTTGCAACTTGCCCGTGTCTCTGCGTATATTATGCCAATATTTGATTCTCATGTAATTATACCGTGAAAATTAAATTGATGTTGCAGGCCAATGCTAATCCAATGGCTTACTTTCAAACACGCCATAATTGCAAGAAACGATTAAAGGTGAGGAAATTCAAGAGAACGGAAATTCCGGTGCAAATGTACAAACAGGACTTTTCAGAACCAATATCGGGCTCGGTTATATTTCCAAACATCGCAGAAATCAGAGACAAGGAGTTCGCTAGCGATATAAAATCGCTGAAATCCAGGGGGTAAGGATTACAATAATCAATATTTAGCATGGTTAAGAACCTGATTGTGACAAATTATGCAATGAATCCTTTCTAGTAGCATTCCGATCTATGTGATGCAGGTTCTTACGATTCCAAAAAGCTTATAATCCTCCAGAGGATCTGGAGCAGCGATTTACTGACGTTATAATGAAGATTCTGCCAGTATCAAAGGAATTGAAAGGGACAAATTTCTTAGACTACAGTTTAGCGGACAGTAAGGTCAAATACCAGTTACTCGCTGCTTTGGGTTCTGAATTTCAGCACCAAGTTCCGAATTCCCTTTTGCCCTCAATGCTCCGGCTGGGTAAGCTCCTCTGACATTCACGCTCCATGAATCATGCAGCTCAAATATAATGGGTATTAAGAAGTTGCGTTGAGATTGTACAGACAGGGGTAATTCACGCTCAAACCCTTATTTCTGCAGGCAATGTTTTCAAGTTTTATAGCACTGAAGTGGATATGAAAACCCCATATGATGAACTTAGATTGAGATCAGATCTTCCTCCCAATCTGCATGTACAGAAAGAACCAGTCAGATTCACAGAGGGTGAGTTTGCCAATAAGAAATATTATACTTCAACTATAATTGAATTATGTTGGACGAATAATAGGACCTCAATTCATTCGATGGAATTTTATTACAGAGACTAGCCAGTACTTCAATGAATTAACTGCTTTTCCTAAATCTTCAACAATTGTCACTGGTTTACATACGAAGCAGAAGTACGAAGGCTACAAAGCTAAGAAAATATACATTTAGTACATTATCTACAACACTTTACTAAAAAACATCAGAAACGTACATGTCGTGATTGGTACGTTTGAAAAATACGGCGATAAAATATGTTATAGCTTATGAATAAAAATCAGTCTGAATCGATACTGTTGCAAATTACTGGCGTCCGAACCAATTCATAAACACCATCAAATATTCCCGGTAACTTCTGCAGACTATAATAGAAGTTAGTGTTTCTTGTGTGGACCAAACAGTGATTTTTTCAAACTTTTCGAATCCCCCTACAAGTCAGAAAAGAAGTTGAATACAAAGATAGGACTCAGAAAACTACTAAGTTGAACTCCTAATGATGCTGGTGCCTTACCGGTAGTCCTAACAGTAGTTTAGCTTTATCTTCTTCTTGCCTGTTCGGGCGGTTGTCAGGCTTTGTCCGTATTTGACCGATGAACTTCTGCTTGATTGCCTGAGAATAGACATAAATTATTTAAAGAAGCGTAATTGGGGTTTGTACTAGGGAGCATAAAATTTACATAACTCCAATACCTGGGACAGTAATACTCTTTTACTATGATTTCTGACTGCTACCAAAAAATCTAGCCAGGTCCATGTAATGTTGTTGTATTCCAAGGTCGGTATATTAACTTCCACATCTTGCAAGTCTTGAATATTCTTGTCTTTTTCTCCTTTGTAACTAACTCGTACAGGTACTTCAGGTACTTTTACACATATAAATAGCATATTCCTTTCGGCACGCTCTTTCATCTTTTCAACATCGTCTTTTTCATTCATCGATACATAGAACTTGGATTCTTTGCGCTTAACACGGGCCCGTTTACCCTTCGCCGGTACCGAGATAGTTGAAGCCGATGAATCGAGAGTGTTAGTACTAGCGGCAGTGTTAATTGACGACGAAGAAATGGCCAAATTGCTTGTTGAACCTGATGTTACGGAATCAGAATCACATGTGCTTATTTCCACATCATCCAACTTGTCAGGATCTTTCTCTGGGAAGCAAAACTTGAATAAAGTCTTGAAAAATTGGTAGGTCATTCCTAAAATGTTAACAATCATAAATATTTAGTGCATATAAACGCTGCAATTTTGCATAGCCAGAGAAACGTAACTTACCTATCGTTATCGGAGCAATATTTATTTCAAAGAGCTCTTTTACTGCAATTCCTCCGACGGGTGGCCTATCACGACAAAAGACGCGCAGTGTTCTCTGCAAAAAAAATTATGCTTATCACAGAGGCCCGTCAGTAGGAATAAACCCTTAATAGGAATGAAAGAGCATGCATGTTCAGCTATGCTGAAATAATCCAGAACTTCATTTTTGCAAGTTACAACTCTCCTCAAACGTTTTAAGAATGACGGAAAATTGCTCCAATTTTAAAAATTGTAGCTCCTGATTAAGTACAGAATTAAAGAAACGGCTTCGATCACTGTTTCTTTCGTATTTGAATTGACTCGTATTCACTGCCAGGTCAGCACATAGAAAAAAATGGTTCGTTTTCGTCCAAATCGAAAGAAATTTGAAGACTGGCTTCATTGATTTTGGTGAAAAATAGGTAATTTTTGGATTTTTTGAGCTTAGCTGACTGAGTAACCTGACCAACACGTTGAAAGAAAAACTAAGGCAATAATCGTTTTTTTAAACATTTTCGACCGCTCCCGAGGTTACAGACGTTTAAAGTATCGTAGACCATTGTCACCGACGAAGTACACAGACTTGCACGCTCTGCGTTTATTACTGCATAGCAGCTCATTCACTCTATTTGAATACCTGTCTATCCACCGGCATGCTAGCATGAATCATGGTAGGGACGAGTACTTTTTTATACACTTGATTCGGGAGTAAGTTCGTCACAGTGATGTACCCGAGTTCGCACAAATGTTCCACTGAATCGTCACTCTTAGCGGTTTTTGTGTACCTGAAAGAAATTAGAATTTTCACCACCCCTATTTTAGAAAATTGAACTGCTTCAGTTACTTTGAAGTGAAGGTATTATACTCACAAGAAATTGCTCAATACGAGATCTGCAATTCCAAGCTGACCATCTGTTTGGGTCAGACGCCACTGAGCATGTTTGAAACATATTTCGTAAACACGAACAAGAGAAACGTCTTTATTATCTCTCTTTCGGGATAAACGCTGAGAAGCAGCAAGCTTGGATTCCTGTGAAAAACGAAGTCGGAATAAGCCTAAAAATCCTTGAATAACCCCTGTTCTACCACGTTTTCTATTACAGCGAACGCTGGAAGTCCAATTTTACCTTGTAGCATAAAACCATCATATGTAGTTCTTCACCTTTAGCTGCAACTTGTTCCTTTGTTTCATCCACCTATGACGATGAAAACAAGACTAATTTCAGACTAATAAGAATAATCTCTAGCCTAAGTATATCATACTTGGTAAATCCTTGTTGGTAAAACTTGGTACTTGTTTTTACCTGAAGCTGCAGGGCAACCTTCTGCGCAAGAAGGGATTCATTCTCAGGATCATCAATTAACGATTTGTCTATCAAGTACATTTCCTTTTCCAGCCTGCGTAGCTGGTTTACCTGAGTTCTGTAAAAGTATTAACAAAAGAATAGAATAACTGAAAAATTTATGAGTGACATCAGAGAATTAAACGTTGCAATATGATTTTACCGCAGCAAGTTTTGTAATTGCTGAATAGGTCGCCTTTGTGCTTCAGTACTCTGTAGCTGCAACTTAAATCTCAACCTCTGAAGTTTTTCAAAAGCCTCCTTTCTCTTCGGATCAACGTAAAGCACCAAATTGTTAATAATATCCAGGATCATTCCATACTGCAAAATCAAGATATTAGCTATCTAGTACTCAGTCAATGCCAATGAATATCACACTTAATACAACTCAAGAAATCAGAATAAAATTCAAAATCTATGATAGCTTAACGTAAAACATACTTGTAGAGAATTGGTAAATATGTTGAGATCATAATGCATGAGGGTGAATGCTTCAACTGGTTTGTTTATTTCATCCCATAGATCTAGATCTCTTGGTGCCGGAGGAATTTCTGGAATACCTGAAGGTATTTTATCCACTCCTGTTTCGCCAAAAGTCGTGTAAAAAAATTCGCATCGACATCTTGAAACGATTCTTTGCAATTGTAAAGTCGCGTCTGAATCATCGGCGCAGCCACCAACCTGCGTTTTACAGAAAAAAAGAAATAATAGATAGATAGTACTGGAATAACCGAAGCAATAATGCGTAATGATCCACTTTTACACAACTTACCGTTGCGCTAACAACGCCACCGACACTTTGACCGCTCCCAACCATCTCAGGCTCATTGGGCATAGCAGAAGAATATCGTTCTTTGATGTCTTCCACGGACAGCCACTGAATATTTTCTGCATATTCATCTAAAAGATATCAAAGCATTAGATATGACTTGAGGAAAAGTAAGCAAAGGAAATTAAAATGAAACGGAAAAGTAAACTGCAAATATTTACCGTTAAGGGACTCGTCACTGCCAGCTGCCACAGTTGCATAGTATTGCATTCCCTCCAACGCACCAACCCAAGAAGTCTTTGGGACAATGGTACCATTTTTCCAAACGGGTTTATGTTCTCTTTGAATTATATGTGCTTTGGATGCACTCAATATGACGTACCCACTGGTTTCGCAGCCCTTAAGCAGCACTTGGCAATTGACGAGTTCAACTAAAAACCGCATGAAGAATTACATCATTTAAATTAAAGGCAAAGAAAAATGATCCATCAAGGTGCAAAAAATTACTTACTCAGCCATTTCTGCATGATGACATCCTCCAAAGAGCTCTGCGCTAGTCCATGCAAACTTTGCTGAGGAGGTGGTGCTGCTAAATCTTCAGAAAATACGACACCTCTACTTTCTGCCTCCGATATCAGCTTTTGCAGAAGAGATGCGGACGCATTTTGCCCTTGCATGCTGGTTAGTGGGGAAGACCCTATTTGACTACGGGTGCTCTGAAATATACGAAACATTTTCAATAAAAAAATAGAGGGCTATCTTTTACAGTCCTACACGAACCACATATGGCCAAAAATGTATTTCCAGGGTTGAAAATATACCTGGCTATGGGTGGACGGCGAAACCATTTCTGCTGGCCGTGGGTTTAACTTAGTCTTCCCATTTTCGTTTTTTGATTTAAGAGGACTGCCTGCTGGCCCATCATGCTTGCTGAAAAAACTTTTCAATGCCTCCGTGGACAAGTTTTTCTTAAGTTGCTGCAATTAACATACCAATCATCGCTAAATACATTGGTTAATAGTGATGTCTAATGCCAAATATCAGCAACAGCAATCTGATGATGCGGTTCATTCAAGAATCGACTCATTAATGAAAGAAATGATTCATTAGCTTACCTGAACCTTAACAAACGAGTCGAACAAAGAAAAAGCCACATCGCGATTGCTTCCAGTCCATGCACCCTTCAGCTCGTGCACTACAAGTCTATGCTGTGGTTCGTCTTTCCTGAATTTATAGCATTATAGTTGAATCGGGTGAACAATAGTGGTAAAAGTCATCGCTGTGCTTCAGAAGCTTTGACTGGACTTACTTGCTCCCTTCCAGGTTCTCTGAATGCAAAAGCTCATCTCTGCCATATGAAAGCTTATCAATACTCATGAAGAAAAATTTCTCGATCTGGCGATTCATCTAAGGTGGAAAAAAGTATGTTGCAAAGCAAACCTTTTCAAACTTCAATACTTCGAGACTTAAGCTTTTGTACCATACCTCGTTACAATTTTTCTGCTGAAGCGATGATTGAAGCCAGATTTCGCTATCATTAAGCTCACAATTGACGTACACTACGCTCCAGTCTGCCTTGGGGCGATGTATTAGTCCATCACTTAGTGGCACAAGTGCAAGTGTATGCTCTATCAGAATGTCCGGTTAAAACCATGAGCAAAACAATTTTAAAATTTTCTCTGAATAGAGATTTACAAAAACTATATTTACCTGAGCTACTGGAAAGCTTCCCATTGGATATCTCCACACCACTCTGCATAGAAAACGAGACCCAGTAGCAAATATCGAAGCGATTTAGACTCACAGACAACCGAATATTCTTGTAGTGGCGACTAATAGGAATTTTTTTCTGTTTTGTGTTGCGAAACAACACTCCTCTTCTGGTTGGTCGAGTGGTCCCAGATAAGATGAGTTTAAGATTTTCGAACCATCTGAAATCATCAAAAATGTAAAGTTTTGCAGGCAAGTGGCCAATCACAAAGTAAACGATAAAGAATAAGCCGAATACCTTAAAGTACTGCCATACAACTTGGCAGCAGGATAGCTGGTTTGGGCTCTATTGGCACGTGTTTCAAGGCTTATATCCATGTTGAGGTTTTGCGATCGAAACGCCCGGTAAGAATCGTGTTCCTAATTGACAGCATTATTTTTAGAACCCAATGCACAATTACTTTTATGTTGTTTATTTTCTCGAGATTGCATCATACCTGATTGCTTGAATATTCTGGAAGTTTATCTGGGGCGCAAGGTGAAACTGAGTGATGATCGTTTGCATCAGCTAAACATACCCAACGTAACTTGAACGTAAGTCTTACGTTCGGAAGATGCAACATTCGACAATCATCGTATTTTGAAGCTGTTCGGACGTAAATATCTAAATTTCCCTCGAATATAATTTTTCCTACGGAAGGATTATTAATGAAGTAAGAATGACAACATAGTTTGGATGAGATAAGACAGGATAGTAAGAAGCTACAGAAATTAAGCATACCGTTCATCCACGCTACTGCAACCTTAGACCATGTGACCTCCATTTCTTCCGTAGTATTGTAGGGATTCAACGATGCATGTAACAAGTGTGTTAAAGTATTTACTGCTAAGTACAGTCTACCGTGGAAAAGCAGCCGGATTTTATCCCAAAATGGTAGCGGCCGGCTGGGATCTCTGGCAGGCGAAAAAATATTTTCAAATGCCAGGTTACACTGTGCCAGGACTGGCTCCCAACAAGGTCCAAAAGCTATACTAAGGCACTCAGCATCGCAGTTTAAATCATAATACCACTTCAAAGTGTTCATATTCCGATCCACATAGTCACTTTCATACGGCCCTCCTATTTCAATCTCTGATCTCCGTGAAGCTATAGAATTACAAAGAAAAATAGTTAACTTCGTGCTGGAAAGCGTGATTTCCTAATTACTGCATGTACTGAGTAAAACGCATACATCGCTTTGTTGCCTGCGCCTCTGCTGCTGCGAGTTTTCCCCAGAAGTGAATATCTCGAGAATCCATCAAAGGCTGCGGAAAGTCTCGTAGCTGGACCTTCCAGCGTCCGACGTCAAAATGTATAACTCTACACCACAATGTACTGAAATCCAGTGTTCCATCAACTGGCCAGGGACTCTCAGGATCTAGTTCTTGTAAAATTTGAAGAATCTTATCTTTTCCATGCAATGTTGGGTCTGCCATTGTAATTACATGTACATCGCTGAGCTCCCAAAGCATTAAGTGCGAACGAATGGCCTGATTCTGTCGAATATAAGCAAACATTTATAGATATGATATGATACAACTTATGCTTCCTTCTGTTTGCTAAACTGGTGCATACTTACATCGTAAAGTTTCCTTGACCGCTGAATATAAATGGTTGCGCTTTTTTCTCTGAGCTGACTTCTTAACTCGTCCATTTTCGATGAAGACATTAATATATTTGTTTTGTAAAGTTGATTGATTTTCGTGTCAAGAACTTGTGTGCGTTTTAAGTTTTCGAAATATTCATCCTCTAACAACTCGTAGTTATCACGTAGTTTAACTTCGAAAGGATCATCCCCAATCTCTATTCGGGCAGATTTTATCTGTAATTAATATTAATGTTAAAACACAAATGAGCAGATCACAGCCTTATTTCTGATGTAATCGAGAATTTAAACCAGGGAAAATGAAAGGTGTTTCACGAGTCTACCTTGATAAATAAGTCAGACCAAACCGTTTTTAAGTCTATCACAGTATTTTTCCTCAACTTTTTCAACCACTTGAAGCAAGACACGAATTCTTCATTGTAAGCAGAAGCGAAGTTGTATCCATATGGAAACGTCAGGGAGAAAGTAGAAATTTCGACACACCTGAAGAAGATGAGGCAAAGACTCTAATCATTAATTCTAATTTACTGCAAGCATTGTCATACGGCTTTTGCTTGCTCACCAGCACTGGTTCTGCTTGATGCTCAGTCTTGCACTTTTTCTATAAGGTTTCGTCATCCCGAACGTCTTGACACCCCTAGTTATTGTGAAATCTTCACATTTACCAATTCTTGTTCCATCAAAGCTTATCCGCAAGGTTTTGAAGCTTAGATCAAATAGATTCGGGCCGCGAATAAACTTAAAAAGTTCTGCAAAAACATTATGTGCATCGCTTCAAAACACTGATTCATGTCACCTATGTTGTTACCAACATGTATATAGCATTTCGAATTACCTGCTTTGAATTTCACAGAATGGTTCTTAGCCAGTTTTGCAACGATTGCAAAAGATTTTTCGAAGCTTGCCGTTATTGTTTTCGGTAGTATAATCTTGTCTTTTTGAGTTGCTGGATCATTGTCTGCATTAATTATTAACTCATTTAAACCAACCATATCAGAAGGTTACCACCAACACCGTTATTGGTCGGCCAACTTACTTGATGGAATGAGATCCTTGAAAGTCTTGACAAATTCTGTTATTTGCATGTGTAACAGTGGGCTCCAATAAAGTTTTGTGTTTGAAAAGAAGTGAAAATTGTAATATGCAGAAGAGTCATCCTTATGGGTCTTCAACTCAGCCTTTGGAATTGTCATTAGTGGATTTAAGGTCTGCAAAATCAGAACACCAAATATGAGTTTCAATTCTCTACCTTTTTACGGGCTTCTCTATTTCAAACATTCCTACTTACGCAATCGCTATAATTCGATGATGAAAATACTTCAAAACCTTCTACGCATATGCTTTGGTTTTGCCGATCGCTCGTTGAAAACATTGAACCAAGATCGGCATTTAGGCATACTGAAAATAAAAGAAGGGAAATACTTTAAATCTTCCCAACAAAACGTAATGCAACTTTTTGAAAAAATTAATAAAAAAACTCACAATCATTTTCAGATACATAAATCAACTTGGAATCGAACACTTCAACATTAACACCTTTCAAATAGGATTTCAGGTTCAGCGTATCATTGACACCAGTTCTAAAAACATATTTCAGTTAGTTCATTCGTGAATTCATAACACATATAAGCGGTGCAGCGTAGTATAAAATCTACTTACTCGTTAGAACCATCTCCAACAGATAGTTTAGCTGGTAAAACAGTTTGAATGAATTGCAATAGCTTAGGAATTATCTGAAACCTACTACCAGTCAATTTTGCTCCTATTTGCTCTCTTTGGAGATGAAATCCCAAAAGTTCAAATCCAATAGGTCTGTAAATACCATCTTCTTCGTAGTTTAAACTAGTCGATAGATTCTTAACAACAACTTCAACTGAGCTGATATCGTCCGACAGCAGGCGTTTCATATCTTTGCTTTCGGCTAAAATGTAGATGCTTGCTACACATCCTTGCTTTTCGTAGTGCTGTAACTCGAGGTCCGAGACCTCGAACTGGATTCGCACCGAAGTAAAAACATCTTGCAAAATCAAATCGTATCGTAAAGATGGGTCGACCTGCAAGAAATTTAAAGTGAATTCTTCAACTGATTCAAAAACAAATTCGCAATTTATGCATGTCGTACTTACGATTCGAGAATTCGACATAAGCTTGACTTTGGCAAACTGCAAAACTCTCTCGTAGGACTTTAAATTGAAGTTATTTATATCTAAGTCAATTTTCAGGTCCGAATTATCCAACTGCAAAAAGGCATGTTCAAATCAAAATTTTGTCGCATTCATATGAATAGTAATTGGCCTAAATCATAATGTAGATTTGCGATTATCGGGATCGGGATTGATGTCGATCAAGGTTTATAACGTACCTTAATATAATTAGAAAACTGATCGATCGAAAGGCATTGATGGGGATCTGGTTCAATACGTATTAGGCCCAGATCGAACTGCGATTCAAACGCTACAGTTTCGACGCTATCTATTAGTGATATTTGACATCTTGATGTGAAGCAAAATCCAGAAACAAGAGATTCAAAACTTGTCTGACTGTCCTCGTCGGAAATACGACATTCTGTTTCGAATATCCTTAATTTGATTTCCTGTGAAAAAAATTAATGAAAAAATTAGTGAAAAAAACTCGTACCAACGGTGTTTATGAGCAAATACACCAATAAACCTTACAACAAAGACCGACAATGTTTCTATACCTTGGGAACACATTGTGTCAAAACAATATCTTCAAGTTTATTCAACCATTCGGTAACATTGATCCCTGTCGTGATCTGTGATTCCATATGTTTCGTTCGTTGAAAGTTACTTAATAGATTTAAGCAACGCTCTTTTAGCTCCCATCGTATTATGAGTCGCTCAACTTCAACACTAAAATGCTGTAATAGTATCATAAGCGTTAACATTTGTCTTCATTACTGCTTCATTGTTGGTTGTCGGCATAAAAAATAAAAATCACCTCTAAAAATTCGCCGGAATTTCTTGGACTAAATATCAAATTGAGACGAAAATCAAAAACGTTCTCTAGCAAAGTCAGACCAGATTGTCCATTAAAGTAGGAGCTCCCCAACGGCGACTCCAAATCTTCGTCAGTGGGGAGCCAGTTTTCACTAACTCTGGCTTTCACTCTTTCTAAATTTAATACGATGCAAGCACAAATGCTGGATCCTCCAACCGTTGTACAACCATCAACAGAAACATTTTGTAACTGAGTATTCAGATGTACGCCTTTTTTGTCGTCTATATTCACCCAGCTCCAAAAGTTAACTTCATTAAAATGAATTCCAAGGAACTGAACAAGATTAGAGACAAAAGAAGGAGCTCGAAGTTTTCGTCTTCGAGGTGACGCTCCACTTTGAGTGCCATTAACACTTCCATTGTGCTGATTCCATGGCTTTTTGTGAGTTTTTACAAGGCTCGCAGAAGTAATCACAACCGACAGAAGTTTAGGAGCTTCGCTATTCACAAAACTACTCGTGAATCCAATTCTGTCAATGAACTGAAAAAAGAGAATATTGTTCCTGTTTATCACTGAATAAGCATCAGTAGTCTTTTAACCCAAATAGTTTACAACTTACAACTGAGTAGCCATTGCTATTCACGCGGACGTTGCGAAGTGCCAGGTACGGTAACGAGATTCGGCCGATCGTAATGGTGCAGTTGTACTTGTACTGGATAAGCCATGCCAACAAGAATGGGCATAATCTGAAAACCACCACGTAATAATAGGTACATCCTATGACACGAAGTTAATAAGCTTATGCTCGCTGAATGTTAGCATCCAAAACATCTTACCGGCTAAGTATCAAGTATAATAGTATGATGTAGATGATAAGCAGCTCTGCGCCACTAAGTGCAGGTACTTTCAGCATTTTTACCAAAATTTCTTAATAGGCGTCACGTTCCTCACAATTTCACTTCTCTTTTCCCGTCTGAGGTACCGTCAGGAGCTAGCCACCAACAGATCCTGCATGCCAAATCCTTACGGCTTTTCTCATTGAGACTCCGGTATCTGAGTAATAGAACTGACCTGCGAATCATTAATCAATATCAAAAAGCTTTACAGGACAATGAAGTAGCTGACTTGTGTGCGTCACTTTTCACTTTTAAATAGTGCCGTGCTTACTTCACTCGTTGCACAAGACTTTCCCATAGCACCACATTAACATCTGTCAGCACGTATCACAGAAACTCAGTTAAAAGATTTGGAATTCACAACTGATCCATCGTCTTCCTTCCCTCATCAGTAACTACAGAATGTGTGTAAACTGTTGACACTGCAATTCTACCGTTATAAGCGGCTATTTGCGACACAACTTCCAAATCTTACGATTTCAACTTCTGTTAATCAGAATCTAGAAGCGCTTACGGTTTCCACAACCTTCCCAGTCTTCTGAATCATTGCTGATATCACAACCAAATGCATGGGTCAAGACGTTGCTAGACTTAATTAGTTATTAACTCATCCACGTTTCGAATTTGTTAATTATTCTATCGGTAAACCGTGTCGTGATTCAAGAAACGATATACTTTGTATTCGTCGGCTCGTACTTTAATCAAGTTAACGGCTCGTTCTGTGAGGGATATAGACGGATTGACATTATATGTTAGGTAGCACCGATTCAACAGCAATTAAAGTTTGCCAAGTTGCAAAAAAGTTTGTTTTGACATATGATTTTGTTTTGTGTTGTTGTGATTGAATGGGATTTTTTTTGCAATGGAAATTCTACCTGTTTTTCAAATCTGGCGGCTTGTCATAGATAGAATCTATAAGTTGCAATGCACCGCATGGAACCGCAGCCTTAGAACATCCATTCTGTGTTTGGCTATAATTATGGCGTCCTGAAACGTTTTTTTCACCAATCCATATATTGTCAACCCCCATAACAATAAGTGCCGAATTACATTCTCAGCTCTAGTGTTATGCTCATCGTAATTGCATTACTCTCATCCTCTTTTCATCTCAATGAACAATTAGTTGTTCAACAACTGATTAGTTGTTCTTCAGTTGGATTATTGCTTATTCCAAGGTAATCTGTAACTGTAACCCCGTCATCTTAATCTACTCGCAGTAGTAATGAAATTTTTCAAGGACGACATATGTAATGGCCTTGTTTATTTGTTCAAAAAATACTTAGCTGTATTTACTTAATACGCGTACATTAGTTTGTGTGTAGAGATTTTTTAACATAACAATAAATATCACTCGTTCACTCATCAGAGTATATCAATCTTCATCTTGGCCGATTTTCATCATCGTTACATCTAATTAATCTAATAAGGCTGTCTTTCAAAACACTGACAATAATTTAGGCGAGCACGATTGATTTAATTGGGTATTTGAGACTTGTATATATCTTGCGTACACCACACAGTAAGCAACTGGCAGGTTAATCGATGTCTTTGATTTTGATGCGATGATTTCCTCTTCGTAGCACTTTAAGCCGAATAAGTATCATCATGCCCATGATGATCAAACTTTTGCTTTTCTATAATCTCTTGAAAGACGTTACGCCGCGCGGGATAATGGTCCAGATTTCTTCGTCGAATTTTGTGAAAAAATTCCGGGAGTTCATCAATAACCTCTTGATCGTCAGGATCCTCGGACATGTAGCGGCGATGTCGCTTCACCCGGTGGTAGTCTCGAATTTTTGCGTGGTCTCTCTCATATTTTTCCAAGATGTCTACATCTTCGTCCGGCACTGGGTTTGGACGTCCTAACAAAATACCCAAAATAATTGAATTATTGCCAACTTCTCCTTCAACTTCCAGCGTTAACCAGGCTTTTCGGAGAAATGTCATATCTTTCTGCTTGCTGCCTCAACGTTGCTGAAGCGTTGATTTTATGATACTCATTGTCTTTTATCTAATTGACAGAGATTAAAAATTGTCTCACCTTGAACAAAGCTGAATCAATGCAAGTAGCAAGAAGCCGAACAATATGTGGAGAAATTTCATTGCTGTCGGAGAAAGCAACTTGGTCCTGGCCTTCGTGTGCTCTTTCTCAATCAGTAATTCCGCTTATAAATTCTAAAAATCAAACATTTCCGCAATGCAGATGGTTGAATTTATGTGCAAACACTAAGCACCACGGGATACAGCCGTTGATGAGCGTCAAACAAACTTGAGACAGACTGAATTAATTCACTACTGTTCGACTTTGTATCAGAAGCTGCGTGGGGCGTTTCGGGACAGGAAGAGGGTAGGAAGCAATAATAGCTCTGTCACATCATTACATTGTATGCGTCCTAAACCTGACGCGATGAAATGGAGGTTAATAATAAAAGCAAATTGTTTACATAATAAGTGCCATCAAGTCGTTGAATCAGCGTTAGTGAAGCTGAGCGAATAATCTGTGTAAGCACATGCTTGCATTTTCAAAGCATATGCATAGGCTTTATGACAGAAAGATGATTGACTTTACGGTGCGCCATGATGTTGCTGACAATTTGAGCTGCTGGCAGCTTAGACGAACAAGTGTTCGCCGATTGATGAGGTGCACGTGTTCATATCGCACATCTTGCAGTCACTCTTGAAGCACTTAACTCAATAAGCCGCACAAAGGCAAATAAAATCCATTATCCATGTTCGGAAGTGAAATTTTAATTCTCACCTGTCACTGAGCTGGTGAATTGGATTCGGTCACAGATTTTTACAGCCTATAAGTGCAGTGGGTAGAGCACTATTCCTCGCAGCATGTACTTGCGCTAATCCAGAGGGGAACAAAGAGAGCTTACTCCTCGCAAGCTTCGTAATTTTTCTTTCGTTTGGTCACGTTAAAGTGTTTTCCTGAAGCTAATTGCGCTCTGATACCAACTTTACGACACAAGATCGTCAAAAACACGGGGGCGATGAGAGCTAGCTGCATGGTTGAAGTTAAGTTAAGAGCTGCAGTTCCTCCACCATATCCTCAACTTTTTGCTGATGCATGTCAAAATCTTGCCCACTGCAGCACTTCATACTCTTCTAACAGAACTAGGAGATTTGACGCGCGGATCAAACAATACCATACATTATTGTAAAGGGAATAGAACTAATGATGATGACATTCGATTTGTAGTTCTCTGATCTGAAGTGCACTTCACTCAAGCTTTTGCAAATGGCTAAACCCAGTCCTTGGATGAATGAAGGTCAAGAATTCAAGATACACACGCTAAGAAGTTGGTTGATTTAGTCGGTACTTTGGAGAGCTCCACAACAAGTTCTATGGCATTTCAGAGCAGAACAAAGAACAATGGTACTATATTAGCGAATGCACAAGCGCAAATCATCTGCTAAATGTTATCTTTCGTTGAGGAAAAGGAAAAATCCTCACTTGAACTTTCCGTTTACCTAACTAACCGTCACAAACACTGGTGCAAAGGTTTTTAGACTCCACACGACTGCATCAATGAACCTCAGCACTGAAAAGTACAAGAGAAACGTTTGTTTTAACGCAACTTATACGCTTCTTGCACTTTTGCAAGCTTACATGTTCTCGCAATTATTAGCGCTTGCAGCTACTGTATTTATAAATACATGCGGCCCAAATTATGTCCCGTATGCAGCAAACGAACCTTTGCTCCGTTTTCTTCATGCATGCAGGGAAATGAAGCAGGGATACGCATTAACTTTAAACCTCGGTACGAGAGAAAATGTAGGGTTTATTAAACATTAAAGCCTTCCTTTGCCAGTTTAACCACCTAACGAGACCTGAACTTAATTCATTGGCTTCTCCGAGCTCTGGCCCGGGGTATAACTCGGTGGCAAAACCGCATGTTGTGATGACTAGCCTGTAAACTGTGAAGATTTTTCTTCTCATTCCTCCTTTGTGCATGTTTAGATACAGATTACTCACGGCAGTTAGATGGCAGGTGCTTTATGAGATGAAATGTGCATGATGAAAATAATGATAACATCATAATCCACGCTCTGCATTTGCATAATGAGAATTAATGAAGCGGATAGCATCCTGTAGGGCAAAGCTGCATTGAGGAAGCTGGTGGTAGTAAAATCTCTGCGTTACAGACGCGCTCACAAGGCTAATTGCATTCTTTCCCGTATGGAGGCAAATAATACCGTGCCCGAAAACAAACACGTGTAGTTCCTGCTTGTAAGCGCTGATGTTTCACCTCATTTCTAAAACTGCAGTCAACACCGCCTCTCTTTACTTCAAAATAACATCAACATTGCTTTTACGACGGGAGTTCTCCGAACCTGTACTCCTCTAAGCACCTGCACTCTTTTACAACAATGCTAACTGCTAAAACACACAAAAATGCACATATGTACTTGACGCTTTGAAAAACTCAAGCGAGCTAATCCGACAAGACACGTTTAACGGGAAGCCGATAACTCTAACACGTTTATTTATAAAATAATGATAAAGATAATCAGTCTCGTTTCTAACGTTGTTTGGAGAGTATTTCGCAACTCCAACATCAGCATCTATTCGCTCGCGGATAACCTCAAGCATAAATTCAGTCAAAACTTACTAAAAACGGACTACGGCACAGCTATCGTGAAAGAAGATGGTTCATTTGTTGTCAATGTTGCCCTTGAACGGGATTGCATAGTTTTCAATTGTCAAGTTTCTAGATCGCTTAATTTTGCAAGGCAGCTTAGCTTCTGCATCCGAATCTTCATCTTCTGTTCTAGAGTACTGACCCATTTGTAAAATTTCCAGGCGATTGACATCCAAAAACGCAGGATTTTTTTCATTATACCGCAAAATCAAATCAATTTCATCTCCTTCACCCACCAACATGCTTTTCTTCTTGGGACGTACGCCATTCACTCGTATAAGATCAGCGTACATGGTTTTTTCAATTTTACTGAAAAATTATCCCAAAAGACAAATTAGATTTGAAGCCTTTTGAAGCTTGCTGAGTTGAGGATGGAGAAGAGGCTTCATGAGCAAATCCATGACTTACTTTCTGGACATCTGAAACCCAGTTTTCATAACAGCGTCGAGTCTGTCAGACAGTACCCTTACGTTAACAACTTTTTCTCCTGGCGTAAGTTCTATGTCATCCCCCTGCAACAGCACAACGAAAAAAATGAAACGTAAAGACGGATTCTACACCACAGCATCAGTATCTGCGGTCACAGCATTAATAACGTGGACCACAGCAAGTGTGAATCATAAGGTCACCTCAAATTCGTCTTTCTTTTCGTCACCCTCAGCATCATCGGTAACTCTGGCGGGCCGAGATTTCTTAGAACTCAAGAAGGTAGAGGTATGAATACATCGATGCAGGTTGACCCTTGACGGCACCTCAGAGATACGCATGTCAACCAGAGCGTTTCCACTGCATTTCAGTCGTTGTAACACATTGCATTTGACGGTAGTCACACGGGCAGGTGTGTGAAGGTCAGCTCGCCTCGTCAAATATTTTGAACACTCTCTCATCACGGCAGCCAGAAATTCAGAGTTCCGTAGATTCATCATCATGACTAATTGGAATCAAGGTCTTTAAATGCAGCTTACTACTGAATAATGCAAAATACGGCTACGTGAAGCAAATTATGTCGTAATACACAGAGTAAATGGACTTTAAACGGATCTCACAAACGATGTTCGCTCACTTTACACAGACAGAGCCCTTGGCCACAACTACAACGATTTATTATAACAGCTTCAACTTCTGCAATACCTTTGAACCGGAAATTACACTACACGTGCAAATCCTTGCAAAACTTAACCATTTTCCTTTTAGTAATCAGATGATTCTTGATTGACGAATCTTTTGTAAATACATAGTAAGGACTGCAGTCATGGTTGACAATCTAATGAGACGACATATTTTCGTCGATTTGAATAAGTTTCCATACACAGGACAGTTGTTGTGCAGCATGTACATACAACACGCTAGACGCTACAAAAACGCTGCAACTTCGGGAAGTCTTTGTTCACCAATCGTTTGCATATGCATATGCGAACACATGCTTGTTTGGCCAATCCACATCCGCACTAATCCAGTTCGTGTGTACCTGGCATTTTGCAGGATGAAATGAGATTTCGCATCCGTAAGATTTACATTGAGCATATGATAACGAATTGGCACTATCAGTTACTAATTAAACAAAGGAGCGCACGTTCATTTTCGTTCCAATTTACTCCCTTGTTTCTAAATGAATAAACCAAAAGCCATAAAACCGCATGGGTTACCCGCCGTGACTGCCGTCTCTTAAAGGTACGCTAATTGCTCAAAATACTGCTTAACTCAATGCTTACATTATTCAATATAGATCAGAAAAACTAGCTTGAGGAAATCGCTGCTGCTTAATAAATAACCAAAATCTGGGGCAAGTCAATTGACGTTCCGACAGCCTCCATGAAGCTGTACATGTTGCGGTTTGTACGTACAAATGACAAACGAAGGAAAGCATCATTGTGCTGAAAGGGAATTCCCATCGGATCAGCAGCGTCCTGCTTGCGAAATGAGCTCTAAGCGAATGGATATGCTAACGGATTTTCAATTCGCATTCACTTCGGAACCAATGACTCCATTACGGATGAATGATCAAACGCCCTCGCGATGGCTGTCACACTGTCATGCCTTCGCGCTTTTAGTTAAGTTACCAACCTTGCTGTCGCAAAATGCACGAGCGCTGCTAAAATACGACTGAAAGGGGCGAAAAGCTCCACGTTCTGAAGGTAAAGCTTAGAAGCCTTCTTTCCTCTCACACTTGAAAGGACGGACGGGTCTACTTTACATGAGCGAGTTACCATGTGATGTGACGATTGTTGGGAGGCTTTGCCTTACGAATGGGCTGAGATGAATTTAGCCTACTGAGAAGCCTATAAGAAGACAGTCTGTGCCTTGTGAGATTGTAAAGATGTGGTCCGATGGCAGAGACAAGAAAAGGAAAATACAAAAGGATGCTTCTTTAGGCACGAACGCTGCAAGGATGGAACTCACTCTTGTGAAGCTCTCAACAATCATGTTAAGTACGCACGGGTTCCTTTGAGTAAGGGCCAAGAGAGAAAGAGAGAGAGTCGAGTCTCAGAGATCTGATCACATGCTACAGGTGTTGCATTGTATCTCATGTGCTGCTAAAGCAAATGAGATGAATATATCCGTTCGTTCGAGGGATGCGAGAGATGGACTCAAGGTGTAAAATGCTTGAATGGAGGTGGTGGGTATGCATATCCATGAACAGTTAGCTCGAAGGGAGTGAGGGTGCAAAGCAAATGCAACCCACCTGTAGAGATAATAATTGCAGGCTCAAGAACAGGAGGTAGTGTACTACTACGGCCGTAGTAAAAGGACGGTGGAAAGGCGCAGAACAGACGAGAGTGAGAATATCAGTTATTATATTATATCGAGTCAAGTCTGAAAGTAGTTTAGGTCCTAGGTGTATCGCGAAGGTGGTAATAAAAAGGTGTATGAACCCCTTCAGTTTGTATTTACTTAACGTTATTTTAGTTAACGCCAACTGCTCTCTTTCTCTTTCACTTAAGTCTCGACTACCAGTTGAGTATCAGCAAGATACGATAATTACGCTGCTGCTGCTGCTGAAAGTGTTATATTTTTTATACATTTCTAGTTTGATGTCACTCCCTTTGTGAATTCAAGTTTGTGTTTTTATAAAAGTGCTGCACAAAATCAGAAAAGGGTCTCATCATCATCATCCCTCGTGAAAATTACGGGCATCAGGAATATTATATATAGTTGTGGAGTGAACCACTGCCGTTTCCGACCTACATAGTGCACCGAGTGAATCCAAGGCAAAAGCTCAACCGATTTAATGGTTGCAATATTTGTGATTGTTCTATCATTTAGTAGGCCATAAACATTCCTCTGAGCCGTCGCATTTTTGGATGAGCATTTCACTCAAAACAGCCATTGTTTGTCAAGATGTGAGAACGTAAGTGTACGAGCCTTTTCAATCATGTAATTATCAAAGTGTCAACACGGTGCTATGCAACCAAGAACTTTCGTCTTCCTCCAATACCACAGTCAACGTCAATCTTTTCTCTTTTCGTTGCGGTTCCCGTGAATTTACCCTGGTAAACGAAAAACTCCAGTATTGAATCCAGCTCTGGTGTTATTAACAGCGCATGCCTGTAGGAAGGAACAATTGTGGTCGTTGGCATGATGAGTACCTGTGGTTACGACTCTTTTAAAGCCGTTGCTAATATCGATACTAATTAATCGTGGCAGTGTTTTCCTAGTGATGAGGATCTCTGAAAAACAAGTAGGCTTTGGTTCGGTCTTGTGTTGACATCTAATCGTTAATCCTGATACAGCAGAAACTGACTCGCCACTTTTCGTGGAAGGAACGTTCCAGCGTTTCATGCTAATGGACTCTTAAAACTTACATGTTGCGCTGAGAGTTGTTTTTCTAATGTTTAACTACGATATGATATGAGCAAACACCTTGTGAAAAGTAACCGGCTGGAAGCACATGTACATGACATCGAATCGTTCGTGAGAGGAAGTAGTTAATTCATGATCAATGACTAGTTACAGGAGGAAGCTGTAGCATGGGATTCCTCTCAGTTCAATACTAGTCTTTCATTATAGCTGCTGGTTATTACGAAAGTTCTAAGAATAAACTACTTCATGAGCCACTTGTTTAGTTTGGTGGTGACTGGTGACTATTCAGCGTTTTGTGGTTAGTTTGATGCAGGCTTGTAATTAAGAAAAATGTTTTGATTCTTACAGGAGCCTTAGAGAAGGTGATAGTTTTATAAAATGTGACTTGTGAGGTGGAGATGAGGAACTGTGATGTCGTGCCAAAATTATTGGGCTTCTCAGAAAACTGTCAGGAGGATCTAACATGTTTTCTCAAAGGGGGAAGCTTGCGACTTTTCGCAAGTCTTCCATTGCCCCCGTGCCTATGCAATTCGGGACGCATTGGCGCATTCTCATCTTTTCAATACTAATAGGGATTATCAGCTTGACTACGGTAAGTGAGACGCATTGACAAATGTTAGTTCTAATTACGGAAAAACGATGGGGAGCAACATGTTGTTGTGAATACCAAGAAAACGTTTAACGGATTTATGGACTTGCAGGAATGTCAAGCTGCAGATTTAGCTATATCGATACCTGTCTCGGATTACCAAGATCCCAATGGCATGTACAGACTGGACTATTCTCCGCCTTTTGGGGATCCTAAACCTAATACTACTTTTTACGCTTCTGAGATCCATAATACTATCAATTTTTCCAAAGGCCTACCTGGCACAAAATACTCGTTCCGGTTACACTACACTAATGATACTATTCACGACTGGCTCACGTGGACAGCATCGATAACGACAAGTAAGTATTGCCTCGCCTAATCCCAATGTCCTATTGAGACAATAAAAAAAGACATAGAACATAGGGACAAGAATGGCAAATTGACACTTGGTTCTTACAGCTCCGGATCCACCATCAAATATTTCTGTGAATGTAAGAAACGGAAAAACAGCGCAGATAGCATGGGATCCGCCAGAAAAGGGTAGCTATACAAAGTTCAAGCTGAGGCTGCTTCCATTAACTGAACTGGGTGGGCAAGGTCAACCGAGAAATATTTATTGAAGAAGAGCCACCTTTTACTTTGAGAGACCTAGTACCCGGAGCGTCTTACGAGATCCAATTGTACTCTATTTTTGAGAACAAAGAGTCTACAGCTTATATATCGAAAAATTTTACTACAAGTACGCGCAGCATTGACTATGCGAAAGATTATTCATATTTCTGGATGTTGATTTGGAGACTTGTAATATGCGTCTATTCGCACTTTTTCAGAACCGAATACACCCGGTCGATTCATCGTGTGGTACAGGAATGAAACGACTTTGCTTGTGCTGTGGCAGCCACCTTATCCGCCAGGAATATTTTCCGGATATAAGGTAATGTCGCATATAATTGAGGATTTATGATAAGTAACAGAGTATTGAAGACAGGGAATTATAATGAGAGACTGTAATTTATGTCCGGCAGGTACAAATCGAGCCGCAAGATGCAGCTGACAGTGTACTGTACATAAGCAAAGAAGGTGATCCACCAGGTCCTGCTCAGGCTTCGTTCCATAACCTTGTACCGGGAAGACCATACAA